>CAJOBZ010000055.1:502500-783802 GCA_905332375.1 Pieris macdunnoughi | reverse complement strand
TATTTCATCTTACAAAGTTTCTGGTGGGCCCTCTCTTTCTTCTTCCCACTGGGCTATTCCAAGTAAGAGTCTTGACCCATCTGACATCACAAATTCGGGCAATGTGACCGTCCCATTTCTATCCATCCATTCCATGTTTGTCCAAAAGATACGTAATTTATTATTTCTGAACATCTTACAAAGAAAAGAGCAAATCCTTCCCATTAAACGTAGGGTAATTAAAAAAAAAAATTAATTAGATTAATTTAAACTCCGGTTTCTTAAATGTTAGTAAATATGACTTAATCCTCAGGTATAGATCAAAAGAAAAACCTGAATCAGGTGAGAGCGACAAGTACATCATTCCGGGCGACTTGTAGCGCGACTATCGCCACGGTGCAACATTGTGTCGACTTGCTGAAGCGACGCGAGAAACAGGCGCGATCCGCTGAAGAGTTATACATGTAAGTTCTTTTAGAGACAGTCTAAGTCTATAAAACTTTTTATTTTTTAATATTCCCTAGATAAGGTACATAATACTAACACTATAATATCTAAATCCAGTGTTAAATCTTTAGATAAGTGTAAATGGAGTTGCTAAAAGCGTCATGCCCAAATTTGTTAATAATATCAGAATAGCAAATTTGCAAGCAAAATGTATCGACAGCATTTTGAAGTTTTAAAACTTAATTTTTAGTAAATATGTACGTGTGTAGGCTACGTCATCGTAAATTCGATTAATAGTATTTTTTGATAATTTTTATGATTATTAATTCTACTTCATAACGCTTTAAAGTCATGTATTCTGTCAAAACAGATTATTCTCAATAACCTTTTAAATTTTTATACTGTAAACTGTCCATTGAAACCCAACCATTTAGTTAACAATTAGGTTAATTAAATTAAGTTCAAATCAATAATGTAGATCACATTAACCTTACGGAAACTGATCGTTAAGTTTAACTTGAAAATAATAGTTAAATAAAAGCTGGATATATTCTATAACCCAGTCTTATAACAAAAATAGTATAAATATATGAAAAATATTTATGAGCTGTTGAAAACATTGGTATAATACATAAAATTTGTATTATAAATTCGTGAAGTAAGCTTCACGAATCCAATTACACAAGTAGAATCGAGAAAGAAGAAGAAAATCGAAAAGAGTCAACACAGAACTAAGTAACTTGTAGGCCATACGTTTAAAAATTTCGGTTGCAAGAAACAGACAGATTTGTGTCTGCCATGTCATACATTTTAAGTGAGCAGTGATGGCCTACAGGCTTCAGCGTGCGACTCTCATCCCTGAGTTCGTAGGTTCGATCCACGGCTACCAATGGACTATTTTTCTATGTGCGTATTTAACATTAGAACAGTGAAGGAAAACATCGTGAGGAAGCCGGCTTGCTTGTCCCTAAAAGTCGATGGCGTGTGTCAGGCACAGGAGACTGATCCTATAAGACAAATGATCATGTAACAGATACAGAATTTTTATTATTGCCATACATAATAATTCGATCTATTTGACAGGGCTTTGAAGAATCAGTTGAATGAAGCTCGCTTGGCGTCAAAACCCGGTCCCGATCACGAGGTAAGATTATTACTAAGATTTAAAAAAAATCTAGATTAAACCACGCTAATGATTTATCAAACATTTATTTAGAATTATTATCATAGTACAAATGTTATAATATTGTTTAAAAGTACAAGGACCGCGTTATACGAAATCGCATTGTAGGAGTATTCTCATTAAACCGTGAACAATTCAAAAACTAGGAACACGAATTTAATAAAGTTATTTAGTTTTTAAACAGGTTCATAGGTACGCAAAACTAATTATGGACTTGACAAATCATTATAAATCACAATACAGAAATATAACTTAAGAAATCTCCGCGTTATATGGGGACGGATTTATACAACAACGCGTTATACGGGGCGTTGCATATATTTAAAAATAACGTTTAAGTTTGTGTATAATAAGGATATTTAACATGTGTCCATTCTCTACTTACAGTCTTTATTAAGGGGAAGACACTCTGTTCTTGTGTACTTTTTTCCACTTACCACTGTTTAGTACTTAAAACTAACGTGCACTAACACTAATTAACTAATTGCACGCCTCGCCTCTACTCTCGACATGTCAAAAAACCCAGTCTTTCGAAACTTGAATGACTTTTTTCTCACTAATATAACACTTACAGGATAATATGAGTGCACTAAAATCAAGTTAAATAATCTATCAAGCACATATGGTATTTTTTATGAACAATTATTTTTAAATAGTTTTGTCATTTTCAATCTTTTCACTAGGCCCGTGGTGTCAAGAGATTATTATGGACATTCACGTGTTGGTGGACCCTTTGTCCGTGGGCTCCAGCAATCTTTTTGTTTATTGTAACCTTGGATTTAAAGCATACTTTAGTAGAAAATTATGACTATTCCGGCTGGTTTTAATGAATCATTTGTATCCCATGCCCCAGGTCGACCAAGACACATTCTTATATTTTGTTTACAACACATATGGTCAGCAAATGTAGACGTTATTATTTTGTTTATAGATATTAATTTAGTAGGCTGTGTAGCCACTGTTTCTACTAAGAATATGTGTCTGTATCTCTTTATTTATTTATTTCGTAATCCTTCAGCTAATATAAATATAAACAAAAAACAATTAAACCAAATATATAAAATATATAGCCAAAGATGGAACACATAATGTATACAAAAATGTTTAAACATTTACAAAAGCATAAAAATGATTAAATATTAATTCGGCTGTGCTGTGTGATGGTGTGAAAGTGAGGGTATGTGGGGTGTGCTCATGATGCAGGTGATTTAGCGCTATGAATATTCTTAATTAATCCTTTTAAAATTCCGCGATAGCTTTGTCAAGGCTTAAATAGTGATCGTTGTATGTCCGGGCTGCGCGATACAAACTTTTTATCCTTGCTTGTAACGACGTACGGATATAACGGTGAAGTTTTTTTATAAAATAACGGGGCAAAGGGCTCATCTGATTATAAGTGATATCGCCGCCCATAGTCACATTGAGGGCTCGCGAGTGTGTTCCCGACCTGATAAGAATTGGTACGCTCTTTTAAAATTAGAAATGTATTAATTTCGTATATTTACTTGATAGGCCGAGCACTGGAATGCGCCCATTAAAAACCGATATAAGCAATATTTGGCGTAAGATACCACGTGTCTAACGATGTTAAACTGTAACGCGTTGTGTTGTGGGTGGATTATATTTTCAGGCTTATTAAGATCTGACTCGTTTACGTACATTTTTACAAAATGTTTATAATAATCATTTATTTGCAAGAATATGGTAGAAAAAGTTATGGTGCATAATTAAAATGTAGAATTTTATATAGTTACAATTACATTATGAGTCATATCATTATAGTCAACTCTTATATTATTTTATCCTTATATTATTAAAATATATATTACGTTATCAAATTAATATTAATTATAATGTTTCACCTAAACAATACTGTCGGTATGTTCATTATAAATTAACTTAAACGATTTGTGTACAGTTTCTAAAGCTGTCTACACACCGCAGCCGCCGGCCCAGCGCGCCGCGCCGGCACGAACCCGGCGGGCAAGGCCGGCGGCCTTAGTTTTAACGATGTTGCCGGCGGCTTGCGCCCGCGCGATCTTCCCCGCGGCACGCCCCTCTCCGCTCTTCACCACCGGTTGCCCACCGGCTTTTAAGAAATAGTGACGCGTCAGTGTTTTTATCGACTAAACATTATGGAATACGTTAATGAAGTGGAGAGAAAAATAAAAAATTTAACAAGTCACTAGCAAGCACTTGGCAATCACTAATTGTGAACAGTTCATGCCGCGACTGTATGTCGTGCCGCCGGGAAAATTGTCAGGCTCGCAACTTCTAAAGCCGCCGGGTTCACCCGCCGGCATTAACCCGCCGGGCCGGCGGCTGCGGTGTGTACAGCTTCTAAAGTTCATAAAGAAACAGTATATGTTCTGTTGTAATTACATTAAATTATTTCGGGAAAGGAAATTTGAGACTGGCTTGCTTATTATTAGGTAATAAATTAGACTGACACGCTTTGAGATAGATACATTAAAATTTATTTTCAAAAAATTTATTTTTGTAATTTGGGTAATATGTGATGAAATTTTTTCGTTTTATGAGAGATGAAAATGTTGATAAAACTAACACTATCCAATTGGGTTTTAATGTGATTCATATGATGTAGTCATAAAATATTGGACGTTATTGTATATATAAATTATATATTAGCCTGAATGTTGTATCTTTGAAGATAAATATTTTTTTATTTACTACCAGTCTGACTCTCATATTTTAAGTTATGGCGACTTTCGTATGGCAAAACCGTCTTGAATCATGACTGATTATGGATACGGGGGCAAAACGAGCCCCCAGTCATTGCAGCTCATGGACACCCATTTTAGTGGGTGCGTCGCCGGCCTTTAAAGGAGAATTATACTCTTCCATTTAAACAATTGGAGGTTGTATTTCCCAGGTAGACCCCCACTGGGAGTCGATTCCACAACATATATATTATGTGTATATATTTTTTTAAAGGTTTATACTTTATACTATAACGACTCCTAATTAATTTAAAAAAAATTAACTAACTTTCCGATTTTGAAATCCTAACTGTTTATATTAGACGATATGAGAGGTTGTATATTTTTTTAGCCCTTTCATGATTCACCTGTTATTATTTATCATCGATAACAGCGCTGCAGTTTGTTTACGTAGGGATTTCGAAGTAAACGTATTCTCGGCATTCGTCGGTCGGCCGCGTCCCGCAGCACACGTCTCTATTTTATTCGCGAGTTATAGTGTTAAGTGACTTATGGTGGTACATGATGAAGTTTAAGTTTTTCAAGAAAAACCAACCGAAGGTTCGTTTTACCTTTACAAATAAACTTTTCACTGAAGTGTTTCCGAACCCATTCGGCTTAGGGCCCTGAAGGCGCACTCTTGAGCCCTCTGGCATTGAGGAGTGTCCATGGGCGGTATCACTTAACATCAGATGAGCCTCCTGCCCGTTTGCCCCTAGTTCTATATAAAAAAATATATATTGCGGGTCTTCCAGCGGCCCATTCACCTATTGAAATTAGTGTAGTTCTTTTAATGGTAGCAGTGCGGGATCGCGGTACAAATTCATGGCAGTCGCTATTGGGAGTTGCTCCACCAGGTTGTTAAGGTCTTTAGGAGTGCGGGGTGCGATTTACCTACATCCAATTTTCTAATTGATCATCAAAATATACGATTATAATAATTGCGTGACGAACCACTAATTAGTAGTTTAGGTAGATCGATCAATCATAATTTCAAATTGCAATAATTACAAATATAATGAGAACTGAGTTAACTGTGTTTTTAGTATTAATTGGAATGCAAATTGACTCTATATAATTTAAAGTAAAAATATATATTTTTTAAATAATGTTGATATCAAAAACTTTACTAATATATTTTTATTACGAACTACTATAGTAGCGTTGTTTAAACTAACGAGCAGTGTTGGGCTAGTGTCTTTAGCGTGCGACTCTCATCCTTGAGATCGTACGTTCGATCCCCGCCTGTGAACCAATGGACTTTCTGTCTTTGTTAACATTCGCTCGAACGGCTAAGGAAAACATTGTGAGGAAACCGGCTTGCCTTAGACTCAAAAAGTCGACGGTGTGTGTTAGGCACAGGAGGCTGATCACCTAGTTGCCTTTATTGACAAATGATTATGAAAAAGATACAGAAATCTGAGGCTCAGACCTAAAAAGGTTGTACTACTGGTTTGTTTAAAATTAAACCTACTTCAAAACCTGAAGGAAAATGCGTGGAATTTAGAAAATCAAATTTTGATGGAGATTTGACTTTTCAAATAATTTTTGTTTATTTTTAAAATAAATATCTTATCTACGACTATAAGTTTCTGAGATATATGGACACGTGCTTGGAAGCCTAAATAGATAAGGTATAAGGTAATATTAATATTATTCATAAATATTAAAATCATTTTCGGATGCCGGAAATCCCGTGTCGTCCTTGACTCAGTTGCGGTTCATTCGTAAATATAGAATTGATTACAAACCATTGTTACTAATCCATTTGATTCACCCGAATTCACCGGAATTTTATGTGGGTAAATAAAACGTCATACTGATAAGGGTTATCTATAGATCTTCATCTTTGTGTGCCTTTAGAGATTTTTATTGACTATTTTATGTATAAACATTTCGCCTGTTGTGTTGTAAAGGATCTCTGATTATGTCCTATTGCTTCAGAAATTTAAAAAATTAAAATCACTCTCTTAAAGCCTGGCAAATCATAGGTCATCGTCAGTATATGGGTTGACTTTTATGGGCTAGTTGAAGTTAAGGAAAAATGTATTAAAGAAAAGCTGTGTAAAAAGGCTTACTATAAAGTTAACGATTATCTAGTTGATAAAAGGGTCTGGGACTAGTGCTAGACAGGCTACTTCTAATTAATTTGCGATATTTGTTTTAAATAAGTGTTGTCTGATGATTTGCTGTTTTAAAAGAGTACCGAGAGTTTTTTACGCCGGCTTTTTCTCTCGGCCTACACCCTCTGTCTTCTTTGCCGATGAGTAGGGATGCCTACAAATTCAAATTTAATGACGTGGAATAAGTGATACATGTATCTTATGTTCCATAATAAACATATTTGATTTGATTTTTTATTTAATGGGTTAGTTAAATTAGGTCACTTTTTACTCCTAAATATGTATAAAACTATGTAAGACGAACCTAGTTGCCTATATTGTTAAGGGGTGATGAGAATATAATACCTCCGTCACTTGACATACATAGTCGATCTACATCTTCTAACGGGTGTATATTTTAAAGCGTATTTGTTTTAATAATTTGTACGTCTATACTTAATAAATAATAACTATTTTGATAAATCTAATAAAATACTCGGAACGTATATTGTTAGGTCTTGCTCCAAATGTAGGACTTTTTAAAATAATTTACTTAAGAAAAACCAGTAGCGCTACAACCTATTTAGGTCTGGGCCTCAGATTTATGTATCAGCCTCCACTTGACACGCCATCGACATTTTGGGTCTGGTTTCCTCACGCTGTTGTTAACGTTCGCGCGAATGTTAAATGCGCAGATAGTAAGTCCGTTGGTGCACAGCCGGGGATCGTAGCTACGATCTCAGGGATGAGAGTCGCACGCTGAAGCCACTAGGCCAACAATAATTTAGTAAGATACTGTGAGAAGAATGATGTGGTAGATTATATTTTTACAACACAGTTCTAAAATGTTGAATTTATAAATAAATCTTTCTTAGAAAGTGTAAATTTCTGTGTATCCAGTATTTTCAAAACATCCGATATCCAAGAATCCTGATTCAGTACATGTTTTCCTCAAATGTCAATGGTATCGGATATCTATTGCACTGTAGCTTCCAACTGACACCTTGCTACTCGACTATAGATATTTTATTCGTATATAATAATCCTACTATAACCGCGAAAGTTTGTAAATATGGATGGATGTTTGTTACTCTTTCACGTAAAAACTACTGATTGGATTTTAATGAAACTTTCCAATAAAAAGCTTATACATCAGAACAACACATAGGCTGCAAAAAGAAAAAGATAAATTGTTTGTCTAAATGAAAATAGATACTTTTATCGCGTTTGGTATTTAAAGTAGATAAAATATGTCTTTCACGCTACATCATGTGGACAAATATCATTGCCCGGCGCAGACGAAGTCCCGGGCACCAGCTAGTATTAAATATATATACAACTGCACGAAAAAAGAAATTACACAAAAATACTAATAAAACAACTTATATCTTATACAACAACGAATGAATAATTACGTAATTTTCGTCTCACCCAGGCTTCCTTTTCAGTGTTTCGCCTTTCTTAACTTTCCCTTAATGTCGAATATAAACACGAATTAATAAACGTGCAGGCATCCGATTGTAGCCGGTTTACGCGTGACCTACAATTTGCACTTGTGTCCCTCCCTACATGCCCTCATGTTGCACTTTTTCATTATACAACCATTTATGGGAGTGCTTAGTTAACAGTGGCTTAGTCTGAAATATATTGCAGCCTAACTTAATAGTATAATATAAAGAAAATACGTGAAGTATTTCTGTTTTTATAATTGTAATGTAAACTCTTAATGCGATGATACCAGTTATAAAAACTTGTTTGTTTGATCCACTTTCGTTGGTATTGGAAACTATCAAGTTTTTTATTTATAAGATAAAACCTTTTTAGGGAGTTTCTTATCAGTAAGGTATACATAAGATATCGATTTCGATTTCTAGTATTTGAAATCAACTTTTTGTTATTGTATTTCCATCTACTCTGAATTTTATATTAAAAAATAATTGTGATGGATAAAAACGCAAATTTATTATATTATTTACGTTCTTCTCAGCAATCGTTCCACAGACTTATGTTCCAAAGAAATGTTTCCATGTCCTTCTGTCTGTAGCTCTCTTAGGAACTATATGCTATAATTAGCCTGAATTTTGCGGCCCTGTTTTTATAATCAAAAACGTAATTGCTACGAGCCATTGATTTATCTACAGAAAGCGCACTTGATTGAGCGCAACAGCTACTCATACTTAAGACATAAACGAAGCGTTAATTGGACCTGTAACTAATCGTCAACTATATAACAGCGCCATCAAAAATCGCTAGCGCAAAAGGATGTCGGGCATATGAAATTGAAAGTAAATTGCTATATTCAAAGACCAAGAGAAAGCGGAACGTTTTTTTTTTGTAACAATCGCGTAGTTTTTGTTCGACTTATATAATCTAATGTATATAACATGACTACGGTACTCGCGTTCATTCGCCTGGTTTAATTGGTGGTAAATTTTATACTAATAAGTTGATCTTAATAACAAGCAATGAGGATTTCTGAGAAAATTTCGCGTATATGTTGTGACGTGAAAGCTGGACGAACATATTGAGTACAGATACCGTACACGCATTGCCTAGGTCGTGTAATAACTGGTCGTTAGGTTCATTGCACTAGCGTAATCACATATTTATTCGATGCATACCTATTTATATCAATTATGACAGTAATCCTATAACGCGGTAGGTAGTTAAGTATTCTCATAAAGCCGCTTTTTTAACAATTCAAAAATTAGGAACACGTATTTAATTTATATAATTATTTATTTAAGTTAATTAGTTTAATTTTATAACAACACAATTGAAGGTGCAAAGGTACGCAAAACTAATTATGGACTTGACAAATCATTATAAATTTCACACTACAGAAATGTAACTTGAGAAATGTCCGCGTTATAGAGGGGAAATACCGCGTATATTGGGGACGGAAATCGTGTTGTACGAAAACGCGTTATAAGGGGGATTACATATTATTGATTCTTGAATTTGATCAACAGTTATCTAATATTATTTTTATGATGAAGATTTTAACAACATTTTTTCGTATGCAGTTATCTGATCTTAGTTCTCTTGTAGCGCGGGTTCTCTGGACATAATATATAAGCCTGTTGCGTTGCCTTTAGGTTTATTACCGAGTTTATCGTATTCAAAAAATGTACATAAAATAAATAAAAACTCAATAATCGAGTTTTTTTCGTATCGCGATAGTAAAATGTAAGAAAGAAGCTGTCATTTCAATGACCTTTAATATTTCAACCAACCCTCGTTTGTAAAGGATCAGAAAATATGTCGAGAAGTGTTTGCTATTAAAATAAAACTATTATATACTATTATATATTAAAATAACTTAGACTGCGTATATTAAACAAAATTTTACAAAAATAATAGGTTTACATTATAATTATACTTTTTGCATAATTTTGTATCTAGTGAATAATTGCACATGAAACTACTTGTAGTTTCCGTTCGCATCCTTCTTGGAATATTCAAAAGAAATCGTAATTATATTAAACTAAACATATAGCAATATTATACATAAGATGGAATACATATTCTCCTATATACAAAAGGGTTCAAATATTTACGAAATTTAAGATTTATCAATAAAATTTATTATATACGTAATACCTAATTTGGCTGTGATGTGTAAGTGAGGGCATGTACGTGAGGCTATGTGGGGTGTGCTCATGATGCAGGGGATTGAGCGCTACCTATGGATAATCTTAATATGTACTCCTTTTAAGCATATTCCGCGATAGCTTATGAATTATGTCGATCGATGTGTTTTTATCATAGTTAACACTATGATAATTAATCCCTAATTAAAAAACAATTATGAAATTGTATAATTTGCCTGAAGCGATTTTCAAAGCACCAATTGTAATTATCGGGCTGTTAATAAGTTTTTCTGTTATTCTAATTGTACGTTTTATATACTTAAGTATTTATCTTTAGAGGTATATAGAAACATATTGTTACTAGTAAAATAAGTAAATCATGTTTTAACTCCGCAAATATAGTATATTTTACTTAATAAATAATAGAATTAGAATCAATTTAACATATTTTCTGTTTACATTCATAATACTTGTTTAACATGAATAAAGTTATTTTGAGTTTGAGTTTGAATAAGTTATCTGATTCCGACAAATGTGACTATGTCTCAAGTAACATTTGTGTACAGGCACAACTGCACTCTCTTTCATATAACTTTCATATCCGGATGTCCGACAAGATTAGAGTGTAGAGAACAGGTGATGATCCGGATCTTTGCATTACATGGGTTCAGTCATACCTGGGAACCAACTCTAATATACATGCTAAAACCGAGTTCTAAAGGCATAACTAAGATATTTTGTTTATGAAAAGTTAACGCTTCATCAGACATGTTTATAACGTCTCGTAGTATTTACTGGTAGCCGTTAGTAATCGTTGCATACATTGATGTTGCTTCAATTTTCGATTTCTCGGAAATTACTTCCGCTTGGTTTCCTATGATTTGCTGTCTATTTCGACCTTCATTGAAATTCAAAGGAGAATATATTCAGTATGTTAATTTCCAACGTAATCGTATGCTTGGCAATTGGGCCTTGGAGATCAACGGTGTTAAATAGCGTCCATGGGCAACGCTATTTAAGTTATAGTGACCCACTGCCCAACTCCTGGTACAAGTAACCTTTGAAAACCTATAAAAACCTGATCTGACCATATAAATATTGTGCCAGTAAAAATATAGCTATTAAAAAATTAAATTTTAGGTTTATATGTATTCAAAAAATTGGGGGAGGGTGGATCCACTTAGGAGTATAAAAATTACGACCTACCCAATATATACATTTTTTATATAATAATCTTCTAATATATAAAATTTTCGTGGCACAATGTTCGTTCCCATACTCCTCCGAAACAAGTCGACCGATTCTTTTAAATTTTTTTATGCATATTCAGTAAGTCTGAGAATTGGCTACTATCTATCTTTCAAACCCCTAAGTTTACACTCCGAAATTTTTGTTATATTTTTTTATGATACAGCATTCAAAAATACATATTCAACCCTTAATTTTCATCTACCCCCTACGATCAACCCCTTTTTTTTATTCGTTAGAACTTATAACTTGAACTCTGAGGTTTATATAAAGAAAAATCACAGAAAAACCTAAAAAGTTTTCATTCCGGAAAACCGAACAGTCTCTGGGGTAGCATAGCAAAATGTTCCATGTTGGTATGTACCAAAAAGGTAGGCTAAGTAAAATCACATTAAGGAGAAACGAAGTTCGCGGGGGCAGCTAGTTTTTTATATAAAATTGCATACTGACAAATCTCTAGCGATTATATAATGATATTGGCGCATATTAACAAGAGTTTCCTGATGACTTTATGATTGGACTTCCGGCAATTATGCGGTCTTTCACTAGCCTTATCTTGCGTGAGGTGCTTACTTTAGCTTTACTACATACAACGATGATTTGTTTTTGAATTACATTTATTTCTTGATTATAAAGGATTTATAGTCTTCTCCTATCGGGGTCAATCTTGACATACATGTTCTCTTTATATGGTTAAATGGATTGTACATAAACAAAATGATTATTTATGACTTTTAGAGTCACAAATGTCTTGGAATTGAAACATAATATAAAAAATAGAAACAAACATGTGTTTTCATTTAAGAACAATTCATTATAATGTATAAGATTTGGGAATTACCTGTGTCAGGGTTCCCAGATCTTCCATAACAAACTTAATAGTTAATTCCGCAATTACATTTTTTTTTCAACTGTTTCCAACACGCATGAGTAAGTGTGTGAGTGTTTGGGTGCATGTGAGCGAGTGAGTAAATAAAATATGTGCTCTCAGGAGCATCATCATCATATATATTAGGTCTCATGAGCATCTCCAACACGGCATAGGTTTGTTCATAAGCCAGCCCTATTATGTTATTATACATAATTAGATTTTAAATATATTTTGATTTTTGCATGCTTATTTGAGGTATGTAATTGCGTAGATAATGTGCTTTCCGTGCAAATAAAGGGGTATATAATATATATATATGTATTATAAATAAAGGCCAGTGAATTTAAATAAAATGCTACCTATGTTTTATTATGTAATAATAATCCAATGGCAATATTATTATTATTTTTTTAGTACAGAATACATACCATACAATTATAGACAACTACTAAAAAATTCTACTTAAAAAATAAAACAACTTACATTCTATATTACCACTATATATTTTGGTCTTGGCCTCAGTTTGCATACGTTTCTATCATCTCTATTTGGCGGTGATCAGCCTTCTTTGTCTGATGTTGTCGACATTTGGGTTAAGACACCGGTGTCTTCGCGATGTTTTCCTTCACTGTAGGAGCAAATGTTAATAGAGCATGTAGAAAGAAAAGTCTAAGTAGTGCTTCGAACGCACGATCTTAATATTAAGAGCCGCTTAAGCCACTGCTCTTTCGTATTCTTTATAGGTGCCAATGGGCTCCCCTATTATATAATTAAAAATCTCAAATAGTGTATTTGTTACCATAATATTAAAAATATAGATAATTTCTATATGATGAAAAAGATTATCATATAAAACACGAGCTTTTCTTTATATCACACAGATAAAGGAAACGCACAAAGCTAATAGTTGATGGCATGACAACAAAGGGTTGGCTGTTACGTCAGCCATTAGGGAAGACAGTTATTGAGGGCACCCCTCGTCATGGTGGATGAGTTAATATAGCATCAGAGCTTGGTTTAATTGGATGACCTTTTTTTTACTGACCGACTTCTTTGTGTTGTGTTTTGTTTCTGAAGTCTGAAGTCGATCCATACAGGGTTCTCGTACGGTCGGATACTTTTGTCTAACGAGTTTGTTCGTTACAAGTATTTCCACTTATATCAGTTTTGATTTTTCGTGAACGGGTGCTACTTGTGGTGACTGGTCGGAATTGAATTCGTGTATGCGGTGATGTTAGTTATTTCGACTATGTGCGTGTTATTCTAACGAGAATGTAAGTGCGTGCTCCTATGTCACCATGCCTCCTGCTAATAAAGGACAAATCTTTGCTATTTTATTTTTTATTATTAATTTACTATTAATTACTTAAAGATGTTATGTGGAATATGGTGTAATAGTTGCAGCTCCTTACAAAAATTTAGTAAAACAAAAAAACTTGGCGATGGCGAACTGATGGTCTTAAGTGTACATGAATAAATGATTTTGAATTTGAATTTAAAATTAAAGTATGCATTCTTCTTTTATACACTTAAATCAAACAAAGCTAAATATTCCAAAGTGGTACTTAAATAAGTATTTATATTGTCGTTTTCAACTCTTTTCCTAACGTTTAGTTTCCGACAGTCCCCGTCAGACATATTATGACGTCAGTCATAATTTGGTTAGCTATCCCTTTGTTTTGAGGTCAGGGGTGTGTGTAGTCGTCAACCGTCATGTAGATGGTAAGTAGGAATTAAATATTTGATTTATTGTGAAAATAAATTTATGTGTCAGAGCGAAGTTTTGAATGCACAAATCTCATTGGTTATTTGTTTAAATTAGTTAATATAACAGATTATTTTTAGATATGTATTAGAGTTTCATGTGAGCACCAGTATTACAATTTATTTATTTAAAACTTAAGCGAATGCACTCGAACGGTGAAGAAAAGCATCGTGAGGAACGGCTTGCCTTAGACCCAAAAAGTTGGCGTGTGTCAGACAGGAGGCTGATAACCCACTTGCCTATTAGATTGACATGAAACAGATACAGAAATCTGAGGCCCGAGTGCCACTGATGTATTTTTATTTATTAGTGTATGGATGCATTTAACAGGATCTATATTTAAACTACTGGACGTTTTCAATAGATCGTAATTACCAGTACAGTACCAAGAAACAAAGGATAAACAAATTGTTAAAATGTAATTCGTGAGGATATTAGCGGTTGCATAGAAAGTTAATAACTGGTAATTTAGCGGCTTCGTTAGCTGTTGGTCCATTTCCGGCGAAACAATTCGTGACGTCATTCGGCTTTGATGTGCTAATTTCTTTATCTATGAACAAAGCTATTTTGTGACCTTGACTTTTGTGATATCTTTTCAGGTAGCCGTGATTTATGTGTCGTTCAATAGGCATATATTACGTAAGATGGTTAGTTATTTTAGGAACGTAGATAGTAGGTTTTAAAACGATTATAATATAGCAGTGGTTACAGTCTTTTCTGTATTTTTGTTTTTTCAAATCGGAAAGTTGGTGATCTTTTTGGTTTACTGCATGGTACACACGTGTGCAGTGCCACGAACTACGTCATCAGGGATGAGATTCGCGCTGTCAAGCCAAGACTAACACTATTAAAGAAAATTTTATTTTGAGGAGGATTGAAAGTGTTTTTGTAGAAAAATAATGTATTTATAAAGTAACTCTGTCGTTCGAGGGCACCTCATACATTGTTATCATTTATGCTAAATCTATGTAAATACATTTTATCTTTAGACATACGCTATCGTGTTTTGATACTGTCAGATGATTTTTTTGTGTCATTTTAATCGCATTGAAGTGCAGTTTAAAGAGTTTGGGCAAAGTCGTATGGATTTAGGATGTTTTGTCACGTTTATTCTTTTGTAAAGTGATGAGAGAGTTATAAGGACATGAATATAACATTTAGAATTTTATTACGGAATCTATGTTGGACTTTTATTTTTTATTATATTAAGCGAATTAATATAAACTATTATTCAAAATATGAAGAGTTGTAATCGTTAATATTTAACACGGTTGAGAGATTAGGAAGGAAGTTTTAGGAAGGTTTTTATGGAAAGAAAAAAAAAATGGAAAGAAAGAAAATTGTTGCATATGCTGGTAGTTCGCAATTTGCGAATGACAACAAGAATTGAAAGACCTCTATATTATAGTATATAAAAATGATTAGATTTAATACATATATAACATTACTATAAACTCTATATATAGAGTTTATATACTACAAAAGCTAGTAGTTCGTGAAAGTAAGAATTACCAACAATGCGACCGCAACTTTTCACATTTGTTCCGTGCGGTTAACTTTATGACGACTTGTCACACCCACTGCGAGTGAACCCACCCCCCCAGTGACGTCAAAACCACACCCTTAAAAATACGTCGCTACGTGCACCAAATGCTCTACATATCACCTGAATGCTATCTAAAGAGAAAATATTTTTATTCTTGTACTAGCTGCCCCTGCGAACTCCATTTCGCCTTAATAACATATATTCTACTTAACTTAACTTTTTTACATACCTCCAGTGTCTGACACACGCCGTCGACTTTTTGGGTCTAAGACATGTCGGTTTTCTCACGATGTTTTCCTTCACCGTTCGAGCAAATGTTAAATGCGCACATAGAAAGAAATTCCATTGCAAAGCCGGGGATCGAACCTACGACCTCAGGTATGAGAGTCGCAAGCTGAAGCCACTAGGCCAACACTGCTCTTTACTAATATGGCCACGAAAAAGTTTGTTTTATATTGTATTACTTAACGCACTTGCGAGCCCGCTGGATATGTGAGTGTCTATGGGCGGCGAAATGATTTAACATCAGATGAGCTTCCTTTGTTACAAAAATAAATAAAATCCTGTATTTTCTTACTACTTTGGTTATAAGCATAAGCATATTGCTAACTCAATCTATTTTCGTGACAATATCGATTTAATTAGCGAGTCGGACACTCTGTTCCTGCAACGCGTTTAACAATATTGTTTATATGTGATAAATAATACCTATAAATAACAGATGCACTCAGTTCATACGATATGATAATAAACAGTTCATATATTATAAAACAGGTCATGAAAGTAGACAAGAGTTGTAAAAGATTACGTCTAACAGCCTGGCCACGGGACATTCGCCGATGCGAATATTCGCGCGGTGCGAACGGCGATGCGTCTAGCGACTGAAATAAACTCATAGCAATGTACTAATCAAGCCACGCGCAACGGCGACCGGCGATGCGACCGGCGAAATGTACCGAGCGAATCGCGCGGGCGACTGACGTCGCGACGGGCGAGCGAAACAAATGCATGAATCAGTACGGTGCAAGCCACGGAGTCGAGCGGCAGTCGCGGCGAATAGAGAAGGGAATAAATAAGTTTAGTCGTGGTCGCGGCGAAAAATGAATACAGAGTTTTTTATTACTGAAATACTGGCTAGACCAGCTATTTGGAAGTCTGGCCATCCACAGGATTAATTTAATGTACCTTAATGTCAAAAATAATTTTTCATAAGAGCAGGTTCTAATATCTGGTGCTATAAACAAACAAATGAGAAGGTCTATCGTTCGCTGTTGTTTTACTTTCTTTAACATCAGTGGAAAAACAGATGCAGAAGTTCTATATAAGTTAGGTTATAGTAATGCTATGGTTTAATAGCTGTTCTACCAATTTTATTTATTTATTTGCATATGCAAGAATTAACAATAATAATAATCTTAAAATACTACATAACTCATATTATAACACAAAGTGAGCCTTAGCCTCCATCTTCAGCCTCCATCCCTTCAGCAGCCATCTTCGACGATTTTGCGCTGCATACCAGTCCCTCTAGACGACGTGCGACGGTCCATATGCTTTCTAGACACCCCGATCTTCTCTTATTCTCTCTAGTGTGTCTAGGTGGCCTCTTTCAGAGTTTATTGGCTTTGGCTTCCCACATGATGTTGAGTTGGGGTACCATCTCAAATTCTTCTGACCCTATAACCTCAATTTTTTTATTGCGCCATGTATTTCCGCAGTTCTTTCCTTTCGGCTACCAATAATTTCTCTTCTTTTCACCCATATACACTACTATCAGAATATTGATTTAAAAAATCTTAAGAGATATATATGTCTATTGTATGTATAACAGATATGGGTATATTACAATAGTATACCCATATCTGTTAGAATGAAGAGGTTATTGATAATAATTATGTGTATGAATAATTGGTAAAAGCTTACCTTACCTTAAGGCTATGCTACGGGCGTAGTACGAAGGAGAATACTTGGTAATATTTGTAAAGAGTTTAAGCTATTTACTCCATGCTCCTCATTCCTAACTAAATCTTCCTTATAAATGCCACGACCGGAATATCTATTTGCGTATTATGTTACAAGTTGTTTCTTTGTCATATGTAATAAAGAAATTACAATGAAGCCTGGTATTAAATAGCTCATGGCGTGTTTTTGTTCAGTGTCATATTACTTGCAAATACTGAATGGTAAATATGTGTCGCAGCGCAAATATCGTAAGCATTTATTTTCAAAATAACGTTAAGAATTTATTATATTTATTAATATTAAAATTCCTATCTCAAAAACGATTGAAATCCCATTTCATAACTCTTATTTTCTTGATGAATCCTTTAAGGTCATAGAATTCACTTCTCGTCCCATTCGCTTAGCTCCTTCTCTATCTTCCTTGAAATCTCTACTGTACAAGCATTACCTGTGCACATCGTATCCCTAACTGATCTGAAATTATCGTGATTCATGTATACTTTTTCTTTTTTTATTATTGTCCCTTTCACTGTATACAATATACATGTTTTAATTGCTTTGTTCCAGTTTTGTACAAGTAACTATATGTCTTATGTAGTTTTGCACTTCTTGCGCTCACCTTTTCTATTTTTTTCCTCACAGTGGTTGCCTGGAAGGAATCGATCAGAAAGCGATAAGTCCGCCAGTTGATCTCCTTTTTGTTTAATTATTTTAATTGTACTGTATTTCTGTATACTTTCAACGAAGTGTTAATAAATAAAATATATATTAAATGAATAATGGTTTGGTATAGCGTCTGCTTATAGGCAGCATTAGATAATACTAGAACCTAGGGCATTGAGTAATATCGAGTCTGTGACCGTGAGTAATATATGTGATTACACTGTTATATGTATAGATGAAGTCATCCGTATATTTGAAACTAGATCAATTAGATTCGGTGACAATATATAAAACGAAAGATCATATTAATCAATTATGTTAAGTGTCCAATAAATGTTTGTAATGAAATGATGTCTAAAAATGACCTTGAAACGATCACGTCAACTTTCTGACACAAATCATTTCTTTCGTTAAGATGTCATACAATGACTTTCGTACTAATTGATCTGAAACTGGTCTGAAATTATGGTGATTCATGTGCACTTTTTCTTTATCGTTTGTCCTTTTTTTAATGTTATCCTGTTTACTATTTACATATGTTTTAATTTCTTTGTTTTGTTCCATTAGTTTTGTCTAAATAACTATATGTCATGTATTTTTACACTTCTTGCGCTTACCTTGCGCTACCTATCTAATTTTTTCTCAGAGTGGTTGTCTGGAAGTGTTAAAAGCGATAAGGCCACCAGTTGTCCTCCTTTTTATTTATTTATGTCAATTGTATTATATTTTGGTACATGCAACGAAGTGTTAACAAATAAATAATAATAAAATAAATAAACTACATAATATAATAAAAAATTAATTAGGTATGCCTCCTTTTTGAAGTTTAAGAATAGATTTTTTTGGCCTAGACGTATTGAATTTTGGAAATATGTTATATGGAGCAGTGTTTTCCACCGTATCTTGTGTCATGTGCATACGTAAGGCCTTTCTAAAATTCTTATGCAATCTTTATTCATATAAAAAAAATGGTTCTCTTAAGAAACTTAAGTGATAGGTTTTAGGAATTACTTGGAAATTTTAATGAACTTACTCTTACTGTATAGATAGTTAATTTTCAAAAAATGAAAATAAGCAAAATAGAGCTCATTTATAAATTATTAATATCGATCCAAACCGCCTAGGCATGAGCCTAGATATATGAGTATCTCGTATTTTTAATAGACATTGTTAACGTAATCAGTGAAATTTATTTCCTAACCAAGTGTCCTTATTCGTATGTAGGTTGTCGTCGCCCCGCATACGATTAATTGTTTTCTTTAACATGACTCATGCTGCATCGATTAAAGCCGGTTCATCGGTTTATTTTTTTGGTTGTACTTGTTTTATATAATTCTCAAATATTTCTTTTATTTATACGTTCTAAAATAATGTGTATGCTTAAAAAATACAAGAAAATATGACATCACAAATTTCATCACATACACAGCAATTATATTAGACCATAAGCAATCTATCAAAGGAAAAAATTAAACAAACAAAATAATAATAACCAAAACTAAAAGAAAACTTAAACCTCATTAAGAGCTTGATAAACAAAGTTACGTTAAGTTGGCAGACTGTTGTAAAACACATCAATATTTTCATCGATGTTAGTAATCAAGTTGTAAGAGCGAGATAGCCTATTCACTGGACCATTCAAAGTAGCAGATATGAAATAACCTGCATAACTACATATAATTATTGTTTGTAGGCTATAAAGAAACAAATAACCAACCAAATAAGAATAACCAACTGAATTTCTTGCGTCGCGTCGGCTAACTGTGGAGCGTCAATGTTTCAATTGGTTTGTGACGTTTTACGTACAATTTTAATGGTTATAATGTTATAGTGTATATGTCACTGGCCTTAGTATATAAGTAAGTTATTTAAATATGTTCGACGTCCTGGTGGACAGAAAAACTATGTTCAGTTTGTGTTTCCACAATACCAACTTATTTTCTACTTAAGATCATGTATATAATAAATAAATAAATAATTATCGATTTAATAGTTTAAATTGAAAGATAACGCGATCTAAAAGAGAGCTTAGATAACACAGAGAATATAACACGTAAACATATATTTTATACATATATTTATTTATTATAATTAAAGAATTGGGTTTAATAATGTTTCTAAAATCAACATCAATAAATGCTTAATATGTATTTTTCAGGAGGGACCCCACTCTACCCTTCCAGACGACGAGTTCTATGATGCGGTTGAGACAGGCTTCGACAAAATGGAGGAGGAGCGGTGTGCCCGCGTGTCCTCACCCACGGAGGTCACAAGGGACGAGGTGGAACTGCCACCGCCGGCCATTGATAACAGACTAACAGTGCATCCATTGTGGGCAGAGGTAAGTTACAACAGCAATGCAATTTCTATTAAAATAGTATTAATAACATGAATAAATAGAAAACTAAAATAAATTTAAAAAGTTTAGGTCTCTGTGGTATCTTTAATGCTGGCAGCATTTCTCCTCTGTATTGCGATACTTACTCGTTGAGCGAGGAATGCACCAGCTCTGGGGTCAGGGTACTATCTACCAGACGCCAACTTAAATGTTTAATTAGTAGGCCCAAGAGCAAGGAACAAAATCAAAGAGGGTAGACTTATATTTTTCCTGTTTATTATTTTCCGTCTGCTCTACGGCCGTGTCAGCTTTTGTGTTTGTCCAAGGGAGGTGAGAAGGGGCTAACGTCTCCGCAAGTAGCGTCCCAAAATATTAAATAAAATACAATAATATCAATTGAAGTCCCGTAACCATCCAGTTTCCATTTAAATTATTGTTACGCCGTATCCCAGGATTTTCGGATAATTATAATATGCTCAAATACGCCATATAAATTATCGTATTTTAGAAGAGCTTGTAGATTTCGGATTCCCAAACCATAAGTAAAATAAAGTAAATCAGTGGCTACAACCTTTTAAGGTCTGAGCCTCAGATTTCTGAATCTGTTTTATGATCATTTGTTTTATAAATTTTTGGGTATAAGGTTTCCTCACGATGTTATCCTTCATCGTTCGAGCGAATGTTTAGTTTTTTGATGCGGTTTTTTTCTATTGATATCGGTTACATATTTCGAAATCCGTAATTTTCGGTTAAAAATACACGTAATAAGACGTGTAATACGTTAATAATTACAATTCAAACATACTTACATTGACGTACACGATCGTCGGTCTTATACTTCTTTTGTTTGATTAGATGTAACACTACTTTTCTTTAAAAATGTTTTAAATATGCACCATATAATAATTTTTATCTAACAACTCACAACACTGGGGCTCCCTAGTGTGGTCCCCAGACATATTTCTATCATGAATAAAGTTTGTCTTGTCTAAAATTAAAAGTTCCAGCAAAACAAATATATTAAATTCATAAACTGTATATATATCCGTTTCTTATATTTAATGTGTGTTTGATATGTGATAAAACATAATTTCAATAGAACCCATAATAAAATACTTACATGTAGATTACAAATTCCATTGTATATGTTGCGGTAAGCGATATAAGTAGCAAGACTATCGGTTTTAAAAATATTTTCTTGAGAATAATATGATATTATCCAATTCATATATTATTTTAACTAGATTATAATAAGTGTACAGTATAATTATATAGATTCTTAGATGCGTCGTTTCATAATTCTTGTGACTTAAAATAACTTTTTCGATTCTACTAAATGTTCAATAATAATAGAGCAGTGTTGGCTTGAGCTTGCGATTTAGTGAGGTGGTAGCTTCGAACCGAATCATGCACACCAATGGACATTCGTGCCTATGTGTGTATCTAACAACAGGAAACATCGTGGAGCAACTAGTTTGCCTTAGATCTAAACATCGACGATATGTCGAGCCTGTGTTAGAAGCCGGCGCAGAAGGCTGCTCTTGGCTAAATAAATCTGAGGTCCTGACTTATCCGCGGTTGGGTTGTAGCGTTACTTGCTTAATGATAAATAAAGACACATTTCGCAATTTAGTGAGATATCGTTTATAGGGGATATATTAAGTCTCTATTTGTACAGCGACATCACTTACTACAAAATAAATAGGTTCGACGACGCGGACACAAAACATAATTATTAAAAAAAAAACACTAATTTAATTTAAATAGAAGTATTAATTGTATTATTTGTAGGAGGAAACTGTTTAAACGTTAGCCAAAAGGCCTTACGTATTACAATAATGATACAGTTTTAATTGTTAACATCTGATAACATTCACATTGCGTAATCAAAACCTGTATTAATATGATGTCATCGTAATAAAATTTGGTTACAATTATAAATACCACAATAATTTGCAATTTAAAGTAAGTCTCCAACTCTTTATTGGTGATATACGCCATCAGCTGAAACTAGAGCAAGTCAAACCTAGAAAGAAATACCATTGCATAGCTAGGATATATCATGTCTTCATATTTATGCCATAGGAACCTTTGTGAGTAAACCCAACTACTTCATTAATTACCACTCAAGCGATTTTCCTTGAGGTTAATGCCCGGTTCACATTATTCCAGCCCAGTGCTAGACTGGAATGGAACGTCCTCATTATTCCAGACATTCAAAAGTTAGATAGGTGACAATGCTTTCAAGAAAGAAGTTAAGAAATTTGTTTTAAAACTGTTAAATTATTACTGTTAGAAGAAGTAGTTGATGAAGTGGAAGAGTGGGTGAGAAATTGGATAAGCGAAAGAAATGAAAAAAGAGGCTCAGCAATGCTTTTGCAACGGCTAGAATTAAAAGATTCCTTGGAATACAGATTGGCAATGAGAATGACATCAGAAAAATTTGATGAGTTCCTATTATTAATGATTTTTTTCATTAATGACAAATTAATCACACACATTACTCCAGAAGCATTCCCTTGCTGGACTGGAATGCTGCTGGAATAATGTGAAGCGGGCATAAAAAGACTAAATAGTTCGTCATGATCGTAGAACAATGTCGGATTTGAAAAAAATCCAAAATCCACTTTTTATCATATTTGAATACTACATTGACTAAATATTACAGCTACATTAAAAAAATTCCATGTGTTTTAAATTTCAAATTAATCAGTCGGTAAAGTGACGGATTTGATAGACGCTTATAGAAGCATGTGATTTTTCTAGAAAACGTGTGTAATTTAATGTTATAATTTTTATTTTGTTTCCAAACAAACCCTTTTGTTTGCTTTTATGCCAATTTTCATAATAACAGAATATGAATTAAAAAGTTATGACAAAAAAACTAACATGATTATATTATTTTGAAATGGCTGCCCTGTAAAGTTTACTATTTGTCAGATCCGTCACTATTCTACGACGAGTTGTTTGTTATAGAATACGTTACAATTTATATCATTGTAACGTTCATAAGGTTTCTCCTAAGGAACAATAACTTCCGTGCAATTTGTGGAATTCATATATTTGAACTAATTCGATTATGATAACCTTACTGGAAGACCTTTGCAACTTGTAAGGTATCGTAACAATAATAATTAAAAGATCAATAAATGTTAATTTATCAAGAGAATTGTAATTTTGAACAAAAATATAACTATATCAAGTGGACAATTGTATCGATTAATATTTTTAATATTTGAAGAAATGGGACAAGGCAAACTCGTTTGTTGTCTGATTCACAAATGTTTATTTTAAACGGAATATAGTATATTCAGTAACAACTAATTTAAAGCTTTTGTACTACCGAAGCCTTTTATTAGTGAGAGAAAAGACTTTGTATATTATAATATAAAAGCACTTGCATTATTTATTATTATTTATTCAATGGCGCTACAAGCCTTGATTTCTTCACCTTTTAATGAATAATTTTTCTTTAGGCTAGTAGATTTTAAACACTATGCCTGATGTCGTTTATTGGACCAAGACATGCCGATGTCCTCACGATGCTGTCTACATAAAAATCCATCCTTTGGGATCGCTAGGACTCCAATAGATCGAGTACGATCGCTTAACTGCTAGCTCATAAATATAAATAAAAAAAATATATCCATTAGTCGAGTACTACACTACTGTAAACTTCACTAAGTCCATGTCATTATGTTTTACACTAGTACTCGACCTCCGACGGAGTGAAGGTCTCCTCCAAATTATTCAATTTCTCTCTATTTCTCGAGACAATTTTCCAATTCTACCCCGCTATCCCTTTTATTACATCTTCCCAAGTTTCTGATGGGCGTCTTCTCTTTCTTTTTTTCACTGGGTTATTCCAAGTAAGGGTGTCTTTGACCCATCTGCCATCACAAATGTGGGTAATGTGACCAGCCTATTCCTTCGGCTTATATATATTGCCTAATAAATATAAATACGTACGTGATATTAATAGATATTTTAATTTAGATCGACAGGATATCCACGGAACAGATTCAGGCTGCGTTTGAAGGTGTAGGAGGAGAGATTGGTTGGCAGCTCTTCGCTGAGGAGGGGGATATGAGAATGTATAGGAGGTAAGATTTAACTGGCTGAAAATTTGTCTTATTGTCGCTATCAGTATAACAAACGGAAGTTCATACGGAATTGCTTGGTAAAATCACTTCAGCCGTGCGATTCTGTTATTCCGTGAGTTCACATTTTTGGAGTCTCATGGTATTCTGTTAAGCAATTTCACATTACGTCTTGACAAGCGAAGGGAGCTTGTAGTTTATTGTTCATCAGAATGCAAAATCGTAAAATGACTGCTTTACGACTGATTAGAGCGCGACCGCCGCTGCGAAAACCGCTGTGAGAGTTTGAAAAGTGAGTAACAGAATCGCGAGGCAGTAGACGGTGATCACAGATATACTTTTACACCCCTGACTAACTTTTAATGATTGTCGTAAAAATCGGTGGACATTTTCAGCAACTCCATAGAAAACTTTCGCTGGATCGTTTTAGCAACCTTGCTATTATTATTATTATTTTCTTTATTCCTACATAATTATGTATTTAAATTGTATATTCGCGGATGCTTGGCGGACCCATGCGACTTCTTCGATACAAAAACTCCTCTCGGGAATGTGCTGCGATATTATTTATTTATTTATTTACTAACACTTCGTTGCATATACATTAATATAGTACAATTGACATAAATTAAATAAAAAGGAGAGCAACTGGCGGCCTTATCGCTTTCGAGCGATCTCTTCCAGGCAACCACTGTGAGAAAAAAAAAAGTATTAAATTATATAAGATAGGCAAGAAGTGCAAAAATACATGTATTACATTTAGTTGTTTATAAAAAGAAACTAAACAGGAACAAAAAACAAACTAAACTAATAAAGAATACATGAAAAAAAAAATTATAATACTTAATAAAAAGTGCACATGAATCATTATAATTTAATTTCAGAATTTAATTTAAGATCAGTCTCACGACAGTGGTAGGTACCTATTATTAAAGTTAGGGATACGATGTGGACAGGTAATGTTTGTACAGAAGAAATTTAAAGGAAGATAGAGAAGGAGCTAAGCGAATAGGGACGGGAAGTGAATTCCATATTACGGGCTACTCGATGTCTTTTTAAGTTCTCATGTCATTTTCACACGTGTAAATGCTTTCTGTAAGATGTTTTCATAAGTATCTGATTGTTCTTGTTTTTACATGTGTGATATTTGAAAGCAAAAATAAAATAAATAAATGGAAGTTTGAAGATTAGCGTTACTAGAATCATACAAAAATTTGTCTGTTGTAAGACTTACAAAAATGTGTCTGTTTTAAGACTTACAAAAATGTGTATATTATAAGACTTACAAAAATGTGTCTGTTTTAAGACTTACAAAAATGTGTATATTATAAGACTTACAAAAATTGTCTGTTGTAAGACTTACAAAAATGTGTCTGTTTTAAGACTTACAAAAATGTGTCTATTATAAGACTTACAAAAATTGTCTGTTGTAAGACTTACAAAATGTGTCTGTTTTAAGACTTAAATGAAAGATTTATGGTGGTAGTCTTGGTTTTACTTTAAGGGTATCTAGATACCTACCGGATAGAAATCGCTGTCCTTATTCATAAACAAACAGTTAAAGAATGTTTTGTTACTTTTATTCATTTTTGAAGTGAGCATTGAGCGACAAGGACTCAATCTTAGTCGTTTCACTCTTTTCGTGGTAGTCGATTGGAATTCGATCAGAATCTAGTTTAAGGCCGGCCTTGTATTGGGGTGATTCAACTAATTGTGTTTTAATATTTACAGAGAAATGGAAGTAGATGGAATGGTGATGGATCCGCTGAAAGCGATACACAAAGTCCGGGGCGTGTCTGCGAGGGAGATGTGCCATTACTTCTTCAACCCGAGATACCGATATGAGTGGGAGAGTAAGTTTATACCTTTAACCCTATTATTTTCGTCGAGACTCTAAAGTATCCATTTTAAAATGTTTACACGCGTCTTTATAGGTACTTACTAGTCTTATAAGAGATTTTATAAAGTCATTTTGGATCGTTTCGATTTTATATTTGTGTACTGTGTAACTAGATGAACAAACCGAGCAAGCATTTAAAAATTTTTTTCACCGTAATTATTGCACATTCGGAAACTTTATTCGCTGTTTCATTTGTGTAATTTGATGTCACCATTCGAATAAATGAACAATTCCAGCGACCCTAGAGACGATGAACATCGTGGAGGCCGTGTCGTCGGACACGCTGGTGTTCCATCAGACCTTCAAGCGCATCTGGCCTGCCTCGCAGAGGGATGCGCTCTTCTGGTCGCACGTGAGGGCTGCGCCCCACAACACCTACGCTGTCACCAACCACTCCACCGCGCATCCGGATTACCCGGTTAGTGCTACCCAGTTAACCGGTTACACTGAATATTGACAGAAATATTTATCTGACCAATATATATTACCACTGCCCACTGAAGTATTTCCGAACCAATTTGACTTAGGGTCCTTCAGGAAAAGAGCGAACCATTTCTTAAAAGGCCGCTAACGCCCTCGCAAACCGTCGAAAAAATAATAATAGCTTACAAATATTATATATTTTAGTTTTTGATGCTATTGAAACGTTTCATATTATTTTTACGTCATCTTACCAATGCTTTCTATCTTTATCTTTAACTCGTCGTCATACATATTTTTTTTGTTTTATTTGATAAGAAATCATTCAATATACATAATTAAGGTTAGGGGAACTAATATCATAGTTATTTGCTACTTGAGTTAAGTTCGGTGGCGGTTGTTGGAGAGATGTTCAAATAAATGATTCACTTTGTTCGAAGCTAAGTGTCAACTGTCTTTAATCGTTTAAAACCAGAGTTAATTAACATAAAATTATGGTAATAAAAACCTGTAACTTAACCTCATTTATTTTCGTAATAACGTATTAGAATTTATTGGTATGCGCTTTTAAATTATTAAATAATTAAACGAAAAAAACATAAAGTATCAAGATTTTTGTCGAACAATGACGTAATAGTTTCAAAAAAAAAGCTTTTTAAAATAGCAGCAACCTTTTAAAGAAAACACTTTTTTACCGGAATGAAGTTATGTATTATTGTAGATTTACAATTATTTTACATAATTTTAAATTTTTCCGACGTTTCGCGTGCTTTACAACGTGCGTTTGTTTTGAAAATCAGCATCATAAGTTTGTCTTGAAAATATTCCAGTCCAACACGGGGGCCTGCATCCGTCTGCTGGTGACGGTGTGCCTCGCGTGTCGCTCCACGTTCCCGCCCAACGAGACCCCCGGACGGGATAACATCACCACCAGTATCGCTTACTGCAGTACGGGTGAGTTCACTGTTCATTCATTATTATTTAACTGACTTGAAAAAATATGTCATCGAATCGAATGCACCTTTTGTGTTTGGCAAATTTAGAGATTCTTTACTGAGATTTTAATAAAACTTTTAGTTATTTTTTTAGCAGTGTTAGCCTAATGGCGTCAGCGTGCAACTCTCATACCTGAGGTCGTAGGTTCGATCCCTGGCTGTGAACCAATGGACTTTCATTCTATGAGCGCATTTAATATTTTCTCGAACGGTGAAGGAAAACATCGTGAGGAAACCGACATGTCTTTAACCGAAAACTTCGACGGCGTGTTGCAGGCGCTGGAGGCTGATCACCTACTTGCCTATTAGATTTAAAAAACATCATGAAACAGATTTAGAAATCTGAGGCCAAGACCTAAAGAGGTTGTAGCGTCGCTGATTTATTTTTATTAGCTATTTTTAATAATCTCTTCATTAAATACACAAAACAGAAATTTTAACGATTTTACTTGATCGCCAAATACTGACGTTTTTATGATAAGGACTTGATGATAATTATACATTAACATTGTCAAAGTCAATATTTAATTGATATTATTTATTTATTTCGTACGTTCGTGAGTTTTTTATAACATTTTTAAGCATTTTTTAGCTACATTAAATATTAGGTCCTTACATATGAAATTGGCGTTTTGTATGGGAGGAACAAAAAGTCGAATATTTTTAAATAAAATATATTTAATTAATCAAAGTATGAACCATTGTTTTCTACGCACTTTTGCCATCTCATAGGTAGTTCATTGATCCCTTTACTAAAACAACCAATCGGACGGAAATCAATAAAATCTGTGAAGGCAATTTGGACTGCACCGTCAGAGTTAAATTTTTTCCCTTGCAAGAAGTTGTCCAAATTTCGAAAAAAATGGTAATCTGTTGGAGCAAGGTCCGGGGAGTACGGAGGATGTCTTAGACATTTCAATTGAAGCTCTTCTAATTTGGTAGCCGTCTGTTGTGCAGTGTGTGGTCTAGCGTTGTCGTGAAGTAGCAGTGGCGTGGAGCGATTGACCAGCCTAGGTTGTTTAGTCGCTAGCTTTTCCATCATGGTTTGCAATTGCTGACAATAGACATCAGCCGTAATACTCTGGCCAGATTTGAGAAAACTGCAATGAACAATACCGGCACTAGTCCACCAAACGCTTACAAGTAACTTTTTTGGGGTTAATTTTCGCTTGGGGCAGGATTTGGCTGGCTGGCCAGGATCCAACCATTGCGCTGAGCGCTTCCGATTATCGTAAAGAATCCATTTTTCATCACAGGTAATGATTCGGTTTAAAATAACTTCATTATTGTGCCGGTTCAGTAATGTAACGCAGCAGTCGACGCGCGTTTGCCGGTTTGCTTCAGTCAATTCGTGAGGTACCCATCTTTCAAGCTTTTTAATCTTCCCAATTTGCTTCAAGTGAATTAAAACAGTTTTATCACTAACACCGCAGCCTGCAGCTAACTCGGACGTGGTTTGCGATGGATCCGCTTCCACAATAGCCTTCAATACTTCATTATCAACTTGGGTCTCAGGCCGTCCACGGGGCTTGTTCTGCAGGTCGAAATTTCCAGAACGAAAACGTTGGAACCAAAAACGAACTGTGTTTTCTTTTGCAACATGACCGCCATACACATCATTCACCCTTCGAGTCGTTTCCGCAGCACTAGTGCCACGGCGGAACTCGTACTCGTAAATAATGCGATACTTTAAGTTTTCCATTTTGTAAAATGAGTGACGCAAACAGAAAAAAACAGAAGAAAAACACAAATGAATGACGGTCATCGAAGCACAAATACACGAGTAAATAGCTGTACAAATTTGAATTTGGAATTCCTTACCAAAGAGGAGAACATCGTGATTAAAGTGGCCAGTACGAAAAACGCCAATTTCATATGTAAGGACCTAATATCTATTTGCTTGGAATTGTGTTATAATTTGAAGGTATACGCAACTGAGTTACGTAAAGTTTGTATTAGACCAAGAAATTTGAAATAGTTGGGTTTGCCTTGCATTGATGAAGAAGGGGTGTGAATTAGTAAAAGCAAGTAATAATAATTTTGGGATAATAAACTAAAAAACTATATTTAATTTAATTAAATTTTCAATCAATCAAAATCAATTAAATTTGATTATTGTCAAATTTATCGAAGTCTCGAAGCTGGTTTTTGTATCGAGGTGATTTGTGCATAATTCACATATCTGCTTATAATTATTTTGGTCATTGACCGCATTTGCGTGATTAATTAAAATACTATTAATTCAGCGAATAGCTTTCCATTTGACCTTTTAATGAAATAGTGCCCTTATACAATATACTGGGAATTCTGTTGGAAATTAAAAATGCTATTAATTTTTTTTAATTTGTTATATTTTTACATACATATGTTTTTGTATTTGACAATGCCTGTCACAAAATCAATATGACGCACACGAGCAAAGCTCCATGCAGACTATTTTTTTAAAGTATTACCTTTCTCGAGAAGGTTCTTCATTATGTAGTGCAACCTTTTTAGGTCTGGGTCTGAAATTTTTTATCTGTTTCATGATCAATTGTCAATCTAATAGACGAGTCGCCTTCGACTTTTGGATCTAAAGCAAGTCCCTTTCCTCACGATGTTTTCCTTAACCGTTCGAGTGAATGTTAAATGCGTACATAGAAGTCACAGCCCACAGTGCACAGCCATTAGGGATGAGAGTCGCACGCTGAAGCCCTAGGTCGACACGGCTTCTTATTGGACGAATACGGACGAATTTAAGTTCTGTCAAAAAATAACTTCAAGCAATTATTTGCAATTTATATTTATTGTGATTTTCCCTTTTCAGTAAACCCCGGCGGTTGGGCGCCGGCTGGGGCCTTGCGAGCGATCTACAAACGTGAATATCCGAAATTCCTTAAACGATTCACGAACTACGTGGTCGAGCAATGTCGGGATAAACCCTTAGCTATCTAAAAATATATAAAGAAGTCTGTTGGGATATCGTTTGTACCGTATTGGTTAAAATCAATATATTTATTGTTTTTGTGTCTGGACACACTGAAGCTCGGGTTACAAAACTATTAACTACTAAAAATAGTCCACACAAAATATTTCAAATTTACGCATTACCTATTCCAGCACTAGAAGATTTTGACGCGGTTAGGCGAACGAGGCCTTATTTTGATTGTTAGATCTCATAACTTCCTACTTAAATTGTTTGTCAAAGTCAAAGATATCTATGTATGTATGTCAAATTTCGTAAACACAGTGGGAGCAAATACACGATTATGTCGAAATTATTTACTATTGTAAGTTGTCAAAGTGATTGAGATGTTACTTTCTTCAGTTTTTCGACCGTTATAATAACGCGTTATAATACGCGTACACGTGCTCTCAGAGCCGACAAGCGTGTACGCACAAACTGCTTTATAATTTGCACGCATCGCCTAGAAGTCATCAGTATGATCCGACCATCTCTTCTAATTTATAATTTTCCTTTAGATTTTTAATTTTGGCAATTGTATCAGTTGACGGCGGACTATCTAAATCTCTTTGATGAATATTAATTTTTTAGTATTTTTGAAAGTGAAGATATATATGCTATACTTGAAAATACTGTATATAGTGAAAAGCAATAGATCTGTAATCTATGTAAAGTAAACTGTATAATGTAATATATGTCTGATATGTATAACCAAACAAATATCTTAGGACATATTTACGTTTTAAATGATTATTATACGTTAGGACTAAAAATATAATATAAATGTATTTATAAGATGTACGGGGGTTGTACTGTTGTCGTTTGAGATATGTTTATTGCGGCCCTTTGCCCATTTGCACATTAGCCCATTTGCCTCGAGGCTTATTGGAGTTAAAGCTAACTGTCGGTTTTGAATGTTATCTTTTGCTGTTGGAACCTAAGTTGGAAATTGTCATTTGTCACGTGACACGAGAATTGTCTAAGTCTGCTCATTTAATTGTCAATGCACGAAAACCAATGTCCATCACTGGGTATTGGAATCGTCTGAGTTCCTGATATTGCAATTGTATTGTGTTTAAAATGGCGGATTTTAGATAATTTAATTAAGCTTGAGACAAAGTTATCCGTAAAGCTAAGCAAATCTGTATGGTAATGACATTAGGTCACGCTTTGTCACGTGACAGTTTTCATACAATTTGTTACGCCTCCTGAAATGTGATTTTGTCTCTGCCCCTGGGCTAGGTTAAGTTTTTTATCTGTCGGTCGTAAATTATCAAATGTCAAAAATACAAACTGTCACCCATGGTAACTTTGACTAATTAAAGTGACTCGGCTGTCACACAGGCGACATAATGGCCAATATGTTCGATAGATTTAAGGGATTCAGGCACTGTCTATTTCCGCCATGTGTATTAACCGAATTAAATTAATGAAAGATTTATTTTTTATGCTCAATTTATCTGACGCGAATTAAATATCGTTAAGTGTAATTTGATGAAGTCGAACGATCGTATCGAAACTTTTAAGTAAACATTTAATCGTAACCGCGGTTCACTGGCGCCGTCTCGTTTTATTAACCGGTGAGTGTAAGGGTCAGCAATATAGTAAGTTATGACTTGGTTTCCAGTTTGCCACTCTGGCCAACTAACTGTAAGTTCACGTTTATTGTGCAAATATTCATTTAAAGCCAAAAGCTGGGCACATATGTTGTGCCTCATTCATTTTTATTATTGTAAAGCAGTGTTTTGGGTTCAATGCGCGCATTTAACACTCGCTGGTACGTTGAAAAGGTCTATAAAATATACAGGCCAAGAACTAAGTGCCACTTTTATTATCTTATTTTAGCAAGTTAATTTTTTTTTTAATTCTATAGAGGAAAAGAACGTGTTGCGTTGGCTTAAAGTTACTATTTGATTTCTATTTGAACCGACTTCCTCAGACTACATTTATCGTTACGTGAAGTACTTATTTTGTTTGGGCACAGACTATAAAAATCATGTTAGACTATTATTTTTTAACTTGACTTTTATTTTATTAACATTGAGCTTCCGCAAATTTCATTCCAAATATTTTATATACAGATTTCCTAAACTCGTATGCTAACTAATAAATTAATTATTTCTTTGACGGATAGATTATATAGGGATCGAGCTTTGTCAACGTATTTGTCATATTTGCAAATGAATGACTGTATAGGATTAGCATACCGGTTTTGGGATTTGGTGAAACAGATCGAATTGATGCCATAACGGAATTATCGTGAGTACAAAGGGACCTATTTGTTATTACACTTTCCGTATTCTGGATTCACCGTTATTTAGTTTAGATATTTTAATATTATATATAATTGATTGTGTTAGAGTTGTGTGAAGAGTAAGCCCCTTTTTGAGATATATATCCTTATTGCACCCTTTCAACTAAAGCGTGTCTGTTTGAATAAATTATAAACCCAATTTGACCGAAAGAGACTAGTACTATAGTTAAAAGGGTGCAATTGGGCGGCTTTTTTTAATAAGGGGGTAGGTTCTTATATATTTTCAATAAATATAGTCGCAGTATAAAATGATTTAAAAAAAACAAGGTTTTTAACTCTATTTTCCGAATTTGGTTATCAACTGTCATTTTCAAGTTATGTCCGTGTCGATGTCTTTGTCAATGTCAAGTTGTATGACAAATTGTATATATCATGTTTAATATATAATCTGTACGTAATATGTGAAAAATTCATGTTTTTGATTTTGATTTATAAAACCAAACAACATACATAACCATCTTCAGACAACTCTAACACATTTTTCAATGACGTGATTGGATAGATATTTTCAATTATGTCAAAGAATATGAATTTTGTGTATATCGAAATCGGGATTAAATTGCATTTAATCTGATTACTGGAATGTCACCTACTATCACAAAATACATCCCCCTGTTTTGGTGGTTAAGTTTGATTACTTCTAAGGACAGACTCAATATGTCTCTCGTATGTCAAATACGTTTTTGACGCATGGAAGTCATATTTGGCCTTGTCTCAAGTTTGACTTTACAGTAGAGGCAGATGCTATGGTAAAGATTATTGTTAGGTAACCCGCCTTTCTAAAATAAAGATATTACCAGAACGTTAAAATATTTAAATTGGGAGGTCTATTTTGTGATAGGTTTTGAGAATGTTTTTTTTAATAATTGTTTATAATAAAATGTTTTATCATTTATATATTGTTTTATTTAACCTATGTCTTATGGAGAAATGCGAATCGTATCGGGATTGGAATTTTAAAACTGCGAGAAACGCGTTTTGCAAAGGGAAGATTGTACCCTCGTACCGGGCACATTCATACATCGAAATAAAACTTGAACGAAACAAAGTATAGTCTTGTTTTTGTATGTGTGCAGAGCGAGGTACGAACTATACATAATCGAAGTTTCGCGAAATTCGCAGATGAGAATGAAGTTACAGGCATGGACGTGTTTTCGGCTAAGTAATTTTTGATAATGTTTTTGTTCTGTTACCGTAGATAAAATAAGTTTTGTGTAGGTATTCTATCAGTAACTAGCAAAATATACTTAGATACGTCTCCAATACTTAATTTATGACGTTTTCCTATTAATATTAAAATAAGTTATATTTTGTTGTTATTCAGTTAGTGGGGTCCCTCCACAGCACTAGATGGGGCACATTGAACGATTACATAAATTTGTATGAAAATATTTTGTCGACACGAACTGTCGTTTTCATACAAATTAAGTTTTCGACTTGCTACTACAAATAATAATAAGGATCTTGACTAAACCCTCTGGTAGGTAGGAAAGATTGTGTTAGTGTGCTAATTGCTCTAATATTTGCATTAACTTTGTCCTGTGTTGCTATCATTGCTATCGTCGATGTATATAATACCTATTTTTATTATCTTTAAAGGTTGATTTTGATGCCTGTGAACCAGATGCTTTGAATAATTTACCAATCCATCAAATAGTAGTTCCTTCGAAGTCAGTTTTGACACCTTAAGGGTTTCGACTCTATCGCATGTTGTAAGAAGTAATAAAACAAACAAAATACACGGCCAGGAAAACCACGAATTTATATGCCACACCCGAAAATAAGAAGTTAATCCCACCAAAGATTAAAGAATGTGATTCTAAATTTAAGATACCTAATAATTAAATTTTGGTTTTCTTAAGAAAAGTATTAATTTTTGTTCACTATAATTAAATATTTTATTTTTGTTTATTAGAAGTTAAATCTTTATTTTTTGTTTAATTTCATTGCTAATAAATGAATTTTGATTTATATGTGTCGTTTTAATCGCACGTACGGAACTACCCCACACGTACGAAGGTACCTCAACACTGTAGAAGGTGCCCCGTTGATGGGGTAGATTCGTACGTTTTCCAGATTTATTTAAATCATATTATGTTGAACCATCAGATGAAATATTTGTCATTTTCTTATATGAATTCAGATAGTTAGACTATAAATTTAAGTTGCAGATGATTGATTCATGGAAAAATAAAATAATAAAAAAATAAAATGTGAAAACGAGAAGGGTCCCGACCTTCCCCTATATCATTTATAATAAAAAAATAGGGGTTGATCGTAGAGGGATGAAAGTTAGGGGTTTGTATGTATTTTTTAATGCTGTATCATAAAAACAGAAAAAAATATCTAAAAATTAAAAAAAATATTTAGGGGTGGACTACCCTTAACATTTAGGGGGATGAAAAATAGATGTTGTCCGATTCTCAGACATACCCAATATGCACACAAAATTTCATGAGAATCGGTCGAGCCGTTTTGGAGGAGTATGGCAACGAAAACTGTGACACGAGAATTTTATATATTAAATAAAATAGCATTTTATTTTAATTTACCCTGGTAGAATAGAAAAAGTGTCGCTAGCTACTTAGTATTAATTTTTATTTTGTAAGATTTACACAAAACTAGTTGATCTTATACTTTTTAAAGCCTTTTTTTATTTGTAGTTTTATTAATTTTAAAATTTTTATTAAATTAAATTCTATAAAATTTATCATAGACATATGTTGGGAATACAATCTCGAGATCGTTAATTCGAGATCTCGTGGGATTAAGAATAACGATCTCGTGAGTCGTGGGATCTTGGGTAGTTTTCTAAAACCAATTATTTAAATCAGACTAGAACACGATGAAAACCTTTAAGATGCGGTATTAAGATCAGATTTTATTTTAAGATTTATATTAATTATAACTGTTCTTATTATTTATTAAATACTTAAGTTAAAATTTAGGCCTTTTTTGTCGAGAAGGGGTAATAATTGACGCTTTTGCGCACCAATGGATTGGCATGAATTTTGCCTTGTCTAAGTGTCGTGTGGACGCCAACTTTATCCATTGGACTATGGTAGGGAGCTCCGAGTCATGGTGGAGATCGACGTTCCTCACGTAGAAGCAAGTCGACTGGAGCGCCTGTATCTGGTGGATGCACTAGCATAGGTCAAGCATGGCCGGATACAAGCCTTGTACAGTGTCTCCTTGTGTCTAAGGGATATCTGACTTCTTTTATTCAGGAGAGAGTAGAGGCGTCACTTAAATGTCACTGCGGACAGTGATATAGCCTTGACCCTGGACCTGGTAGTAGCTATTGCAGGGTGTTGGCCTCTATAAATTGCCGCACGGATTTACGGAACAGGGCATGCTCAATTATAACGTCCACCTTGGCGGACGCATCACTAGTCGACTTGAACGCTTCCGCAAATGCGACGAAATCGTCTAAAGTCTAAACGCCTGACGCCAAACGCGAGATTGAATGCGCTGCGGACGCTGGTGGAGGTCGCAGACGTCTTCGCAAGCACTTGCGGTGAGCGGGCAAGTCCATATAAACATACTTTCGAGAAAAACTGAAGTGGAGCAACTCGCTGCTCACGGAGTAATTTAGGGCGCCATGCCAGGTGGTAACTCCTCTTCAAGTAGGGCTATAATTTTACCGGTCCATATCCCGGCCCGGTCTTTATCAGTCATATCAAAAAGTGACGACACGAGTCGTGCCAAGAGGTCATACTCATTATTATGTTTTTAGATTTTACGCACAATGGATGAATTCAATTTCATTTAATTAACTGAAACTGACCAGAGAACGTAAATTTCGTTAGGGGCCCGTTAATTTTTATTTTCCGTACGATGTATTTGCTAGGCAAATGGAAAAATTTCTTTTTCTTTTAACTGTTCTAAATGTTCAAATGTGCGGTCGCATAAGCTTTCACGAGGGGTTAACTTTTCTAACCACCCCCGGGTTCTCGTATCTACGATCTCGTATGCGCTGTCAAAAATGGCAAATGTGATTCAGATGACTCGCATATACTGTAAACTGGCTTGATTGGTATATTTTTTTCCAGTTAAAGTACTTGGATTTTATTATACCAGGTTTACTCCAACGCTTTTAGAATAAAATAATAACTGGGGAATTATAAATTCTACATTAACATCGATTAAATTACTCGATCGGCAGCAGTACAGCCGACTCTGATATGAAGAATGCAGGTATTCAATGAAATGCAGATTCAATGGAAACACTAGCACATTCGATTTTTATACTGCAGTATAACGCAAACGCGTCGGCAAAATGCGATATTAGCCTTAATATCACGGATCTCCGATGCTATAAGTAGCAGCCTGCTGTGGGCGTATATATAATATTAGTTAAAAATAAAACACAATAAATGGTTTAATTTTATTGACAACACATAACAATGTCATTCATAATGGGATAAACATGTAATCATTTTCAAAAAAACAGAGCCAGAAATTGGTTTCCAAAAATTTCAGTTGGATTTGACGAATCTACGATTTGGAGTTATATAGCCCAAAAAACGCTAGGATTCACATTTAGATTTAAAAACCAAACAGAATCTATCATTTGGCTTACCCTGTAAGAGTATAGCATTTTTTCTATGGATAATAAACACATTTGATTTCTTAGATTGCACACATTGTAGGAAATGGCATTTTGTTGAGCGTTACTTCGTGTCAATTATTAGATTTATAGGAAATCGCTTTAGTTCTTACAGAGTAGCCCCGCTGTTCTCTTGTACGTAAAACTGGAATTTAGTACTATAAATGACATTAGCATAGTCCTTCAGATGTTTTGATTGCTATTCAATGAGATAATATAAACAGATTTATTAGTACAAATAGTTTTTCTATAAGTAACACTGTTTTCACAATGCTTGGGACCAGCCCTTTCAACTATACATCAAAATTACGATACTTATTGTGCAGCACTCCCAAGTATACTTGGGATTAGGAGAAAAACAGAAAGTAATGCAGAAGTAGCCATTCATTTGACTAGCAACTCGGCGACGTAGTATAAGAAATGTAAATATAGCAAGTGTCGCCAGTACTTGGAAATATTGCCGAAGAATACAATTTGGGCAATACTCCAAAAACGAAAAGAAATAAACCAAAAATGCCCATTAATTAGCTATAAATCCAAAATGATTTTGATTAGAAGATAAGTTTCGATTTGAGCTACTTAGCAAATAATATGTATTTATCTCTAAAATGTGCTTTGTTAGTATACGAAAACGGTTAAATATATTTTTATCAATAACACACAGTCATATTATGAGATTGAACACCATATTCTACTTAATAAGTTGCAAGAATTGTTTACAATAATCGAAAAGGCAAAATGTAATTACAACATCTATCAATTAACATTAGACCGTTTATATTGACATTGAGCACGAGAAAGCGTCATATTCAATAATTAATTTAATCATTAAACCTATTATACAATTACCAGCGTCATATAGACGAATACAATCTACATTTAGTACAAGTTAGCCTTATTCGAAAATACTTAAATGAAAAAGGTCCAAGCGACGTTAATCTTTATAAATTATGTTAACATTCAATATATTCTACGTAAGTATAAAATACATGTATATAAGGAATGAAAGAAAGCATCCTTTATTAGAAAAATTCTGTTCAAAACGTTAGAAAAATTTTGAATTTTGATATGACCAGACCGAGATTGGTAAATGTTATAAAATATTGTATAAAAATAGGAATATTCTCAAAGCTCAAGTATATGTGGACCAATTTGACATGAATCTAAAGTGTCTGCTTCTTGTCATGGTTCGCAGGGATGAATTACAAGTCACAGAAATGTTGCCAACAACAAATATGGCACTGCTGTCACGGTTATATTATCTACACAACAATACCCGTCTAAATGGCAACCGTACATCGAATACAATATTTCAATGATACAAGGATAAAAAGACAAATGTGTTATTAACTGAAGTTGTGTTGTCGACAGATTATGAACGAATGCTAAACATTTTGCTGAAGAGTACTTAAAATTAAGATTCGATACTGTAATTTAACATTTTGTATTAACCCAAATACACAGAGAGTATGTAATTATTCACTACATCGAATGTCGTACTACTGTACCTACAATGTGATAGCTGACAACACTACGAACTTTATGACCACATTAATTATGCATTACAATCAAATTTAGAAGCTTTTTCAAATGTTTATAGCATACCCGCGGTTTTATACGTGTTAATTCAGTTGTCCAATAATATCCAAAATTAATTATTTAATCCAATCAGTAGTTTCTTTAGCATGTTTAGGCAAACAAATAAACACTGCATAGGAATAGAATAAAAGTTGGATAAATGTTAAACAAAGTAATATTTTTGTGGTTTTAGTCTTAATAACACATCTCCCAGTTTATTTCTGTATCATTGTCCCTAATATTAAAGACAACATCGAAAAATAAAACCGATTCGTGACAAACATACGGGATTAACACTAAGTAGATAGTAACATTTGAACTATACTAACACGGATATAAGTATATAAAATAAGCGTATTTCCGGACATCCGTAGGTTATGTCCGTTTCAGACTTTTTTACGTAAACATTCACATTCAATGCAAATGCAGAAAAGTCGCTCCCCTTGTACGAGTACTTTGGCATATTTCGTACATTTGTTTATCTAGTAGAAGTAGTCTATTTTTTGGCCCCGATTTGGAAATTCATTGGAGAAAGATGATAGTGAGTGAAAGCTAGGTGAACAGTATAGTGACACTGAAATCTGTCTTAATAAGTAAAGTTTATTTGTTTTAAAATGACAGTTATAAAGTTAAAACAATGTAGTAAGACTGTTTCAAAAATTGTCTTTACTTTAATTATAATTTATAAAAATAGTCTAGAAGATGTAATTAATCGGGACCTGTTTATCGAGTAATGAAGGAAGAAAGTGAATGACTGAACTTTAGTCCAATTTAAATTGCATCAGCACATTGCTTTTAAACCCAGGGTTTTTAGAAATAAGCCATTTGTGACAAAACGGGGCTTTAGAGTCCATTATGGGGCTAAATGGCCGACATGGTTATTTAGTTAATTAAATTCAAGTTTGTTTTTACTCTTCGGCAGTGGGCTGTGAGGTGGAAGGAGGCAAAGCTTGTCTTTGAGCGCGTTTAACATCAGCGATGGTGGTGACACCAGCTTCGTCCAACTCCCGCCAGCGTTGGTGGTTATTGCGGGCATGCGTCACCAACTCTGGCATGTCGATGAAGGCTGCAAAGTTTTTAAATTCAAAGTCAACTTTGAGTAAGATCTAACACTCCCACCAAAACTAAAACTAGCTATAAGATTTTGCAGACGACTTTTTGAATATAGACACTGGGCCCACTTGTCAATAACCAATATTTTTTGTGTCTTACTTGCTCTAAACATCAATATCGTATAGTGCATCTCACTCACTCTTATAAGTAGTTATTAGTAAAAGACTCACCAGACCATGCCTCCATCATGTCAATTATAATATAGTCTATGAATCCGATCTGAGAGCGCGGGATGGAGCAACTGGCGCGATCAAACATAGGCATAACCACTGGGAGCTCTTTCGCCTTCTCCTCGTCTGTTTGGAGGAAGTACTCCTCTGCTATCCTGAAATGAGTAACCGACATATTAGGGAGTAGTCATTTTAAGTAAACTGAATAGTAGGATTTTTATTATAAAAACCAGCATCCGACGCACAGACATTAAACCTAAAAATAGTGCCTTACCTTCTGGCCCATTCGAACGCAAACTTTTGAGGTCGTGAAGCATTAGATACGTCCGCGCATTTGATCATCATCCTCTTCACCAAGATCACGTTTTCCTGTGACGTCAGAGCCGTTGTGTCCAATGATAGTGGTTCCTGAAATTTACAGGCAACTTTAAAATATTTTATTAGACAAATACTTTCTTTAGAAATCAGTTTCAGACAATTTATTTTATTTATACTATCACGCCTTTTTCCCGAAGGAGTAGGCAGAGCCACAGATCTTGCTACGCCCCTGATATACCTCTCTCGCTTCATCCACTTTCATGATATTAACCATACATGCTCATCGGTTATGGGTACTTTTGACTTGTCCCTTCTTTAGTACCGCCTGGAATACTTAAGAAGGGCAAGGGAACAGAAGGGAAGAAGCACAGTAGATTAAAAAGAATAGGATAATAATGACAATCTAATACTTACGTCAGTGTGCATTACGTCCTCTTTGCTACCAGTGCTCTTCGCGTAGAAGACGTTGACAAACTTGGCCAAGTGCTCAAAGTGCTTGGTCATCTCCGTGGCCAAAATCATGTCGATGACGTTGTGCCGTACTGACTTGAACGTGTCACGGTCGAGATTCTTGAATATGTTCACGCGATCGTCATCTGGTTATTAATGTACAAGTTTTCAAATACACAGGAAGAGATACGAATTAACACTTCAAGTGCGGCAGTTTCAATGTTAATTTAAAAAGGTTTTGATTGTAAAGAAGACCAATCCCATAATAACGGCGGCGGCGGATATATAGCAATAAGATACAACTTTGCAATAGATCAACGGTAACCTTGAATCAAATCACACACAACAAAGAACTTACTAAGAGTGAGTTTAAAAGTAAGAGCAGCATGATGAGACTCAAGCACAGCGACGTCATTGTAGAGTATGGCGAGCGAATGGCGAGCGTTGCAGAGAAAGGCTGACGAGGTCCCAGGGTGGTCAATATCGTGGGCCGCTGCAGAGATCAGGGCAGCTGCGGCTTCGAGAGGTTCCAGGAGGTTCTTTAGGCGGTCCTTCTCTATAAAGCATGCCACGGCCTGGAATGTAAAATTAAATTGTGTCCTATAGCAGAAATCGCCACATATTAAAATAACTTCTATGATAACATGTCAATTCTTTTTATGAAAATTAAGAAGTAGTCTCAGCGTTTACTAAAGCAAGCCAAATATTTGAGCCCACCTGCAAGACATCTGCAGCATGTGTAGAGTTATGGTACGTATTAACTGCGTGGTAATTTGTCTCAATGATTGTCAGCCAATGAAGCAGGGTCCTCTCGTCGCATTCGAGAGCAGCGCAGACGTCGAACCTTCCTCCCATCAAGGTCAGGCCAAGATGCGTCAACGGCCTTCCACGGGTCAAATCTTCTAAATGGAATATCTCAAAGTCCCAACATAAGGCTGTATCTAGGATCTCCCTGAGTTGTCCTGATGTCTGTAACGATTGCTTTAAGAATTATTAGATCGATTGGTATCTGATGTTTTATGATATTTTGATGTTTTAGTATGACTTTTGCATGAAAGGCAAACAACCAAGAGAGATGACATTGCTTATGATGCTTTTGAACTTTATTTTCTCTTATTCATAAACCTACTCTCGACTTAAAAAATTATAATATTACACCTTTCAAATTAATAAAACTACATTACGACAAAATCGAAGTACATTTATAAAAAGAGTTTAGAAAAGGTTAACTAAACTACGTTAAAACTAAATTAATAAATATTCAAGTATTACAAAATAAAATTATAAAAATACTGTTCCAGTATAATTATCTTGCACCTACCATAAATATATATCGAGACACAAACATAATGAATCTAAAACAACTTTATATTTATCACACATGTATTATTGTAAAAAAATTTATAACAAGTTCTCTCCACACTAGTTTAGCTTTCTCTAAACCGCCACGTGTACGAAGCATGCGTCGAACGAGTTATCTTGCATTACCTAAAGTACGTACGAACTACGGCAAAAAAATGTTTACCTACGAAGGCGCACAGCTGTATAATAAACTACCCACAGATATAAAAAATATTACTTCTATATATTCATTCAAATCGAAGCTAAGTGAATATGTTAAACAAAATTACTTTTAAATTCATTTCTTATAATTACTTTTAATTCATATTTCTTTGTTTACTTTTGTTTTTAAATTTATTGCATGTACGGCTATATTTTATTGTGATTATTTTAAGAACGACTACAATGTTATGTTATCTAGAGTATTATTCTCATGTAAGTGACATTTTTTGTCTTTTTTGAGAAATAAATTCTTTAAACCTAAACCTAACTAAACTATTAAAAACTTGGCAATTAAATAGAGTGGTAGAGAATTTATTGCCAGTTCTTCTCTTCCGTTCTACGCCCTTGATTTGAGAACTAGCAGTAAATGTAAAATTCTTATATACATAAAAAGCATTTCATATATTTTTTTTGACGTTCATAAGTGTACATTGTGTTACCTATATGATTAATGATTTTGTATTTTGAATACAACTTTCGGTATTATTTTGTTTATTTGAATAAATACCCAAAAGTTTCACCCTATAAAGGACTATGTCTCCTTGGTTGTTGTTAAACTATTAGTTGTATAATTGTGCATTACCACGAACTTGTTGCTCGGTGAACTAGTACTTATTCAACGTATAATATTCAACCAATATTCAGTTTAGGTATCTATATTCATATATTTCTTACCGACTCTTGTGGTGCTGGTCCTTATTTTATACTCATAATTTGTTAAGAAATTTCAAAATACTTTATTTTTTTTGTATTCCTATTCCTATATATTCGTAGGCAAGAGGCTTGCCTTCTCGCGAATACCATAACTACACTTTTGTTGCAGTGAGTGATTTTACTATTATTGCAGAAACTTCTTAACCTTTATATCGATTTGTTGCTCCAGGTCGTACCTGGAGGCTCCAAATACTGGAAATTCTATAATGAGATACAATCCCAACGACATCAGCGCTACAGATATTAGATCTTATCGGAATCGGTTGCAAAAACGACGGGATCGCTTTCAGAACCTTCAGTACGGCGCGCGTGGAACTAGAAGTTGCTTGCGTCTATTCTAAGATATATTTAGGGACTAACTAGATTTCTTAAACATTAAGTATTAATTATATATATATAAATTACCTTATGTTTTAAGTTGCTCCTATTTGTCTGCGACCTAATTACTGTTGAGTCATTGCTACTTCGTCGCGATGACAACACGTTGGATGTTCCCTGAAACATCAATTGTTCATAATAAGTAACACGTAATAAAGACAGCAACGAAAGAAAGAATAAGACAGAATGAATTTTACGAAGTATTACGTGATGTAAAAATGTTGACTAATGTAAAAAATACTCTAATAAATACATAAAACTGTGTTAGTTATACAAATTCATTCAACTGAACAGGAGTAACAATGAACGTAAGAAGTTTATGATTTCTATTTTTGCTAAAATAGAGCGCGTTGAACAGAGATTGTTTTGATTCAAGGATATTTAAGGGTTGATTAGATATTAGACTAGAACATAGAAACATTTAGGGTTAATCTGCCAATTTTGATGCTTCAGAAATCTTTCCTAAACAGGGTTAGATATTACAGTTGATGTGAAAGAAGATTTGCTTGATTGTGATTGGTCTAAATACCGATTGTCAACCATAATCAATAATCAATCAACACCATTGAGTTTAGCAAACGCTGATTCAATATAAAATATTTCATATATTTAATTAAGGATGAAAACAAAACAATCTCTGTCACAAAGAGTAGAAGCAAAGTATCGGCGACAATCACGAGTTTTCTATGAAGAAGTCTAGAGACAGTCACAGAAGATGCTGTGATAATTTCAATCCTCCTACCATATAAATAAGGTTTGCGTTCGCTTGCTCCCGCTATCCAGCCCCACCGGAACAAATAAAATATGTTAGTACATTGCAGTGTCAATAAAAAGCTTACACAATGTTGCCAGTTTATATAAAGCCAAAACTAATCTACGGAGCTTGATTATTTATTTATAAAATAGCGTTGAGTTTCAAATTTCGACTTAGATATTACGAAGAATTTTATTTATAAACAACATTTATCTAGTGGTGTCACAACCTTTTGACCTGCGTTGAATTTTTGGTCGATATTTTTTTATGTTCTTACACGTCAATTACACCGTTATTCGACTATAAACTTACCGAAAGCAAAGCTCCAATGAGATCCGTGGCGATGGGGTCTTCTGCCCGCATTTTGGGATCTTCTCTCATCTGAGGGGAGTACAGTTCTGAAGTCCTCAACATGTCAACTGCGCGCTCTATGCACGCCACTGTTGAGGGTGGAGCACCTTCTGTTGCGGTAGACAGAAGGGATATCACCTGGAATTCGTTACGAAACTATTGTTTAACATTTATTGGTTTCCTTTTTATAGAGAAACATAAACGCCCAATTCCTCTAACCATGCACTCACATACATCCAGACACTCACTCATTCACTCACATACACCCTCACACTCACTCACTCATTCACTTACATGCGACCACACATATACACATGCAATCACGCTTGTTACGCGTAGCGTATGCTGTTAAACACATATTAACACATCCATAACAAAGGAAGAGGTCTGTGTCAAATACACAGATATATTTAAAAAGTGTTCCCAAATGTTATACATAATGCATCTACATATAATAAATAAACGCTTTTTTTTATACATAGATTTTTGATCGAAAATTAAACCATTGTGTGGTGATTGAAAGATACACAAATAAGGATTTAGTATAATTTATATCTTTGTGTTTGATTGACAGAACAAGTGAGAAATAGTATAAACACAAAAACAACATACAAAAATATAAATTGGAGGTGGATGGGTCATATGATGAGAGACAAGGAGCAAAAATGGAACAGAATTGTAACGGAGTGGTACCCACGAAGTGGGAAACGAAAGAGGCAGACATATAAGAAAATGGGCGGATGATGTATCGGCGAACCGCTAGAAAACGCCACAATTGGAAAAATTTAGAGGAGGCCTTCGTCGAAGGATAAACAGTAGGTAAATAAATAACCATTTGCCGATAGATAATAAGTATAATATATATTATAATTTAGACACACTTACTTTAAATTTAGCATGTAAACCAGCAATAAAGGCTTCTTTTTTTATTACCTTTGTTATAGGAGCTTCTAAAGGCAGGCCTTGAAGTTTAGCCAGCGATGTTCGTCTTAACCCGTCAGACGCCACAGATCGTACATCAAGAGATCCGCGTCTGATGGAGTGCAGTGAACCACGGCCTCGCTCGACTTCCGGTATGTTACTGGGTTCGCAGACGAAAACTATGTGAGATGTACTTCTGTAATAGAAATAGTAGAAAATCATCGTATTTTGAATATCAATAAATATAAGCTCATTAAGTCGAAACCATGACAATAAATTTGGGTTTATAACTGTTGAAAGTTTGTAATGAGTTTCAAGAAATACTTAAATAATTTTTCCTAAAGTACTGAAAGATATAATTGTTCTTTATGATAATTAATAATTGCTTTATTACTGAAAACAAACACTTCTTCAATATATAATGTCAGCGATTTAAAAAACGTTTCATGTTCGACTATTGTTTCTCAAGGTGAAAAAGGGTATTTTTTAATATTTTTTTCTCAACACAAGGTTTAAAAACCGACCGTGTCAGTGATACAGCAGCCCCTTTGCAGGCCAACAGAACGGGGTCCGGAGACGCCCTCCGCCTGAGCATAACAGGTGCGTCCCAGTCCCTAGCTCCACTAGTGGCCAGCCGTAGGCCTTCGCCTCCGATGGTTTCCGCAAAAGATCGCGGCCCTTCATCAGGCCTCCATCCGACGACCCGGCACCAGGACTTATTTGTGAGCTAAAGAAATTTAAATTGTAAATAACAATCCAATATGAATGTAGTAATCTCTTTTTCGGTGTGTGTCATTTCTAAAACAAATGCATTTTGGTCTTGTATTATAAAAATCTGATCTGAGCTAACATTTCTTTCCATTTAACCGCTATGCTATTGTAACGAAAAGATATATTTTTTTGAAAGAACAGGGGCATGAGGCTTACCTAAAGTTAAGTGATACCGCCTATGGACACTCTTAATGCCAGAGGGCTTGCGAGTGCGTTGCCGGCGTTTTAATGTTTTACTTTTTAGGGTACTATATTTATTCTGCCTTATTTTATCAACGCCATCGTTTACAAAATATGTGACTTACAAGCACCCTCTGCTGGTCATCAGTGACGGCAACGAGGTCCCTGCAGCGATCTGCAGCAGCTGCGAGAGCAGTGACGGCGGCGACCTGCGCCCGCGCACTTGCCGCTGCTGACCGAGCTTGCAGTACTTCAGCGCACCACGCGGTGGACCCTAGTGTTTCAACCATTACCTGAAATTAAACAAATGACTTAAAGCATAAACCATTTTGTCGTTATTTCTTTAAAGTAATAAATCCGAAAACCAATAAGCTAAAGTTATTTATGAATGTTGAAAATGAAAACAGCACTTAATATCGTCTACGCGATTACAAGAAAAAGAAAAATCATTTTTAAACACGTTTAATTATTATCAAAGCAGTGTTGGCTTCAGCGTGCGACTCTCATACCTGAGGTCGTACGTTCGATTGCCGGCTGTGCGCCAATGGACTTTCTTTCTATGTGCGCATTTAGCATTTGCTCTAACGGTGAAGGAAAACATCGTGTACTCACGAACTGTTGTCATGTTTTACTAAACACCGACATGTCTTAGACCCAAATAGTCGACGGTGTGTGTCTGAGATTTAAAAAATGATCATGAAACAGATTCAGAAATCTGAGGCCAAGACCTAAAGAGGTTGTAGCGCCACTGATTTTTTATTTTGTTAAATTATCACAATTTAATACAGTCAACGCGTGACGAAACTTGCTAAAGCCCGCGTTACGCCGGTTTCATATATTTAAAACGAAATGTCTAATAAAATACAGTTTTATTTAGTTGAAGTGAGTTTTGAAAATATTGTAGTGAATTACAATTTATTAGAAGTTTTGTTTAAATTTATGAGTTTAAGTTTCTTTAACTCATTTGTTAATTATTAGGAAAGCATCGTATTACATCTTTGATGGTAACTCAATTTGAACGACAAAGTTAAGGGACCTACAAAGGAACTTTAAACTTTACTTAGAGGGCTCTTCATGCAAATTTAACTTGTCTTACCAGTTCACACCTTCACTAATTGACTTATTTAATTTAGTGACGAAACGAATTCCCAAAGTATGACTGAAGTATGGGCAGAAAATTTCAGCATTGATAAATTGTAAGTGGGTGATCAATCTATACAATAGAAGGAAAAATAAACCAGCTGATATGATAGACAAATTTGCAAGCCATAATGTGTGGCAGAATATGGGAAGTTTAGATTAATTTATTTTAAAACATAAAATTCGACCTATACGCAAATAAAAAAGTTTCCGGTCGCCATACAATGATATCGTTACGTTTCCCACCAGTAGACAATTAATAATGTTTAATTCAATATAGGCCGGGAGACAGTGACACAAAATAGTGGGTCATATGTACCAGTATGGCGGTTCTTCAGGGGTCTTATTACGCAATGAAAAAAAGAAAAATGATGGTCATAGCGCTGGTACCGGCAACCCAATCGCGTGGGCGTTAGTCGAACTCGTCGGATTAATTACGGGTGTCAAACAATTTGTTCCACAATAGTTCTAGTATTTACCGATAGTCCATAAATAATTATAATATAAATAAGAGGCGGCAGTGTCATCCCATACTTCTCCGGTGTAGGTTACAGCCCGCCATACCGACGCGAATGCGTTAATTATCCTAATAATATCTTCCTTACTCCGCGTGTGTGTTACTCTATTTTATATACAACAATAACTTAATGAAATCTGATCTTAGTTAATGCATGGACAATATTACTTTTATAATGTAAGTTTAATTAGCGACAAAGGATTTACTTAAGGCTTTGAACAATAGCCATTATCTCGAACAAGAAACTTCAAATAATAGAGAGACAGAAGCTAATCATATAACAAGCAACAATACACGTCAACCTTGTCATTTTATTCTGGTTCAATGCCGTTTTGATTTTTCCTATCTTTTGTGCTCGAGAAAAAGCTTATTAGTTTTGTATTGTATTACAGAATGGCGACTAGGTAGCTTCGAAAGGCAGATAAGAGTAATATGACATAACGCCTTTTAAAAGATTTAAACTTTGATTTTTTAGTTATATAAAAGTCTTCAAGCGCACTGTATGACTTTTTCAACTTATTTTTACGCTAATAACCCTAATACGCTAATCATATATCATAACCTAATCATATAAAAGAAAAGGATTTGTACTTTTAACGAATAAACATATATATATAATACAAATAAATCTTCTACTATTTACAATGTCATATCCACAATTAGCTCATACAATTTTCTTTTTAATTTTAACCATCCGCAATCAGCCTCTTGGCTTTTATCAGATTTAGCTCGGCTTATAGTAAGGAAAAAGTATCACATATTACATTTCTTAAATTAATTTATGACATTAAATTGTATCTACAAATCGAAAATGTCGAATTTAAACCGGTAAAACGGTTAAAATAAAAAAGGACAATCTGTAGTTACTTAAACATTACGTAGCCCTTACGTAGACGTAGCAATCGGCGTATCATTTCCGCCTTCACAAGATTTGGGTTCGCCCGACTTTCGTAGCGATATAGCAAAATGTAGCTCAGGTTCTTGGCATTAAGCTTTTTGCCTTTTTATAATTATACGCGTTATTTTAGTACTAAAAAATGTTATTTTCATTATTTTCTCGTAAAGTAAGTTTTAACATAAGCGATAGTTTGTAATAAAAACTTATTGTAGTATAATCTTACAAGATTATCTACTTATATATAACAGAGGTTTATGTTTATACTCTTTCTCAAAAAACTGTTTTAAAAATGTACCATGAACCACTGGCTAATTGATATCTAGTTACCCACAACACAGGTACTCCCTAGCGATATATGAATTTTGTGTCACCCTATTTGTCATCAATAAAGGTTTTATTATTATTATTACGATAATGTTATGTTACTTACTCTGTTGAAGCCTGCTTCCAAATATGGTAGAACGGCAAAGTCATCCTTTAGGTATGCACTGTAACAATATTTACTCATTTATTTGTCAGGAAACAGTTGCATATAATAGAAACAGAAAGAAGACAAATAAAAGTTAGGGTATCGAATGTATCTTAGTTTCACAGAAAAATAACTTGAAGTATTTTTCTGTGTAAATTTGTGCACAGTGGGGATCGAACCAACGACGTCAGGGATGAAAGCGTCGCACGCTGGAACCACTAGGCCGACACGGCTCTAATTTAAAATATATAATTGTAATTATCGCGTGTTAGTTCGGTAAAGTTTCTCTTTAGCATTTTTAAAAATAAATAACGTGTAATAAATATAGTATATTTAAGTCATTAATTTAATCGTAACAACATTACATACTATGTAAAACGTGGACTTGAACGTATCTTGCCATATTTATTAACATAGTTACGATGTATTTATGTAAAATACAAACAAATACTGCTTTAGAATCACGTTAATTCTTTCTGTATTTATAAGTATAGAATTATCAAATTAAACTAGACTCTAGAGATATCGATGAAGGTGATAAGATACAGACAGTACATAAAAACAAAGGATTTGATATTTAATATACAATTGTTTTAATAATATTTGATCAAAGAAAATTCATTAATTGGAATAATTATACAAATACGTAGAAAACTTTTGTCATTAAAATTAATATTTGTATTCAACTTTTGTTAATTATAAGTTTGTTAAATGAGACTGATTGAATATAATAGTATTATTTATACACAAATATAATAATTATAATTGTATATATACCTAAAACAAGTATTTATTTATTTTTTCTTCTGTGTGTATTTGCAATCTGTCCTAAGGCTATGAGAGAATCTATTCTGTGGTGGTTTAGCTTCCCATTGGAAGCATCTACTTATCTGCTGCCCAGAGCTACAGCCTGTCTCCTAGATCTTGAATATGGTGACATTTTAGTCGTCTCACATACTGGTCATTAAGTATCGATTTATAATGTTACATAGCAACATATAGTATTCAAGGTATATTTAGTCAGATCGCATTATTGTGTAATAGGAGTTATAGCTACGAGCTTAACGTCAACCAAACAAAGCATACCCCCATTTGGAGTTAATTAGTGCAGTAACTCGATCCCAACTATAAAGGCAAGCTACCTTCTACCTTATGTATGATGCTTTTACACCTTGAACATTGACATATACATCTGTGTGTAAGGCTGTGTTTTCCTTGGCGAGTGAAAGACGTCATTATATTTTACTAACTACAACTTACGGAGTCTTCGTTTTGAAATTAGAGTTATAGAGTATAAATATGTATTATCAATACTTCGTAGGGAAATAACATTTTCTTCTAGTTACAGAGTCTAAATAATTTGAGATACCGCGTATTTAGGGGTTCAGCGGAAGGGAATGGCAATTTTTTTCGACTTACTAAAGTTCGAGAAAAAGAGATTCTGTGTGGTTTTTTCATAGATTGGTTAAGTTTCTACTTTTTACATTGTTTTAAAGAGGTCCATTAGTTGCAGATCATAAATTAAATAATAGTAATGCACTATATTTAAATTTTACTAATAGTGTGATTCTCTCTGTTCTCTGAAACTCCAATATTAGATCGTATAAACATACTGGCAAGTATTCGTATACTTTTATTACTATTTTTGTGAATAGCTTTTCTAATATTTGGGAAACAGTACCGCGCCGTATTTGTATTGTATGTATCTTATACGAATAAGATATTCGTTGAATAAGTAACAGATGGTGTATTCTCACAAATATTTTTGTACGATAATTTCAATAATCTTAATATTTCTCTATCTAAGGTTCTTAAATTAATATAACCTAATATTGAAGTTAGCAAAAAGGTATATATTTACTAGAAATAATCTTCGGATCAGGGAACATTTCCTGTATCTATAACCCGAAGAAAGACATAAAAGTTGATAAACTGAAAGAGTGACAAGCACTCTACTCAAAATGATATAATAAATAAATGTTAACTCTTAACCAGTGGCGCCAAACTTATTGGCCTGGACCTCAGATTTCTGTGTGTGTTTCGCGATGATTTATTTTTCTTAATAGCCGAGGAAATAAGATTCGTTTTTAGGGTCTAAAGCATGCCACAACTAAGCGTTTTAAGGCAGTTTTAGCCACGCACCACCACTATATGGAACCAGCTGCCCACAGAAGTATTTCCGAACCAATTCAAAAAAAACTCTCAAACTACTAGGTCAACACTGATCTTTTTAAAAGGATGAAGTTTTATTAAAAATAATTCTTAGGTAGAGAATTTACTAACCAAATTATACGAAGAATAGGTTAAATATCTACAAAAAGCAATAACGTCGAAAATGTTTGTACATAAATAAACTCGAAATAGAAGTATTTATTCATTTTAATATATAAAAGGGTTTCGATCCACAAACATTTATCAAAGGAGCTCTGAATATTTTTGGCAGGGTCTTGTTCAAATATTTGGTAACAATGCGTCAAATACAGCAGCAGTGTTAATTACGTTAGAGATTTGTGCCTGCGACAATCATCCCTGAGGTCGTAGGTTTGAAACCCGGCTAAGCACCAATGGACTCCTTTCTCTTTATGTGGAAAGTAATCATCGTGAGGAATCCAGTGTGCCTTAAACCCCAAAAAAATACAGACTGGAATGGTTCTGCGTAGTATCTCGTGAGACGCGTAACACGAATGATTATGATTTTAATTTATGTATCGAGTTAGTAAAAATATAAGAGATGGAAAAAGTCCCTGGAAACAATGGTAGGAGTAGCTCGAGAAAATCCCCAAAAAGTTAGCGGCATGCGTCAGACACAGAAGTCTGACCGCCTACTTGCCAATTAGAAACCTTATAAAGCAAAACCTTAAACCGAAAACTTTAACCATACTTTCACATATTATAACATTTATAGAATATCATTAGTTAAAGAGCGACCGCATAGGCCCCATATATTGAAACAACTGGCATCAAAGCCCATTTTAATAGATCAAGATAAGAAATAAGAAGTTAAACGCAATTTATTTATTTATTTATTTAGTTATAAAGCCCACAACATCACACACAGTCATAAGTCCACCAACTATTTCACAAAATCCCACATCTAAAATGTGTGACAGTTAATGCAAGCATAAGTTTCTCAGTAAAAAAATCAAATAGAAATTAAAAAAAAAAAACACAACTAAAACACACACGACAATGCAAGCACACATTAAAATAAAATCAATTTTTTAACATAAACATAAAATAAAATAAAATTTTCAACAACTATGTGCAGAAAAAAAAAGAAAAATCATCAGAAAAAATAACTTCTCGCAATAATAACTTCTCAAAATATCCAACTCACTGAAGCGAGATTCTCGTCTATTGATTGGTGTAAATACTCGAATACCTAATGCACAAGTCTCCTAGCTCTGCGTTTCCATTGTGGAAATTTTAAAGGATTATAAATTTATATTTCAACTTTCTGTCTGCAACCGCGCGGTAAGTTTATTTTATACTGCCGCGCACAACTACTTTATGTAACCATCTGCCATTCTAGATACTTCCAAACCGTTACGATTTAGGGGCCACTTGCAAACCTCGTGGTGTTCATAGGCGGCGGTAAGCTTTAAATCCGCTGTCCCATAAAAATACAAATCATTTAATTAAGAAAGAATAAGCGTTAGGCGTTTTACAACAAAAATGCACTAGGGATTTTAAGTTTCTATAAAAGTATATGCACGATTAAAATGTCACCGTATAGAATTTATTCATCGGTTCCTGCTACAATTGTTAAGGTTAAAGGACCATGGGTTGAAAAGGACACAAGGAAATAAGGACTGGGTAGGGTCTAATGAATGGATCCTTGTCCTAAATACGTCCGAGTTCGTGCTTTCAAAAGCAACAAAAGTAAATTTTCAAAACATTTAAAATGAGAGCGGTTTTACTAAACAATGTATTTGTGTTAAAAGGTTATGTTCTAATATATTATTATAAAGTATGACAACGATTTTGTTTTCTTTATTAGTTTGATAATATGAAGAAAAACATAAATTCTAAAAGCTAAAATTAAATAAAGAGTTAATTAATATTAATGGCTGAGCTAAAAGCAATGGAAGATGCGTACTAAAGATAAGAAGAATACATAAAGTAAAAAGTGAAAATATAAGACAAAAATAATAGATGACTTACATTATGCCTTAAAACAAAATTGGATATGGGTGGGGCATATAACAAGTTGCACAGATAAAAGGTGGACTTTAAAGGAATGGAAAGGACCAAAGAGGAAGGAGAAGAGGGCGCCCTAAGATAGAAGAAATAGAAGCGTTAGCAGGAAGCGAATGGAGAAAGAAAGCCATGAAGCCAAGCCATTTGGAAAAAGCTTGAAAAGAAGTTACCCGTGAAGGTGTTCCTATCAATGGTGAAGGAAGTTATCCGAACTATTAGGATAACAGGAAAAATATATAAAAATCTAAACTGTATATTCTACCTTAATAAGGATTGGAAATAAATGGGCTTTATTATTAGTAATAAATAAATCTATTTTAATATGCTGTTTTAACGCAGATCAAGAAGTTAATTATGAACACTGGGTACAATGTTTCATGATATATTTCATTACTATGAAGCGTGTAACGACACTTTAAAATCTGTTAAAAGATTTTAGTATTAGTTTTAACGAAAAATATGTTTTTAAACTCTGACCATCGTTTTATGGAATGTACACTGTACAGTTCAATCGCAAAAGCATGTTCAATCTTTATCAAAGCTTTTACAGTCACCGGTAAACCGTAAGCTCCATTTTACATATGACCAATTTAGGTTCTATTGTGCGTGATGTCAGCCTTTAAATTGTACTTCCTTTGTTCGCTCGATAGAGCCTGAAATACCTAAACTGCGTTTTAATCGATTAGTAAGGTCACATATGTCAAAGGAAGTTACCGTGATTCATGTGGGCATTTTTTTATTATTGTGCCTTTCCGGTTTACATATATTTTAAATTCCTTGCTTTGCTTCAAGTTTTGTCTAAGTAACTATATGTCTTATATAGTTTTGCACTTGCGCTTTCCTTATCTTATTAAAAAAACATTCTCACAGTGGTTGCCTGGAAGATACCGCTCGACAGCGATAAGGCCGCCAGTTATCCTCCTTTTTATTTAATTATTTTAATTGTACTGTTTATCTGTTACATTTCTTATAGATTATATTCTGTTACTTTTCACGTTATATACTACACAATATCGCTACAGTGAATTCTTTCTGCGAACATACAAATATGTCGATAGTGTCGGAGACAGCATTAGGCAGCCGTCTTTGTTAACTGGGATCTTTGCAACAGACTGGTTCTGGCCTTGTTATCGCGAACCTTGGCCTTCGCCACATATCCCATAGGTACAAAAAAACCCACTAATTAAAAAAGTAATTTAACTAATAAATTGTAATAATAAAATTAAATCAAGGTTATGACGTACATACTATGTTTTCTTAAGGTGAAATGTTAACATGTCTTATCGTTCAGAGAAGTCTATCCATTTAACCACGGGTGACTGCACAAACAGGGGTCGAATCTAATCGGTTGTCAGTTTAAAATGGTAATTTTCCTGAAAAGATCCCTCGATTGTTAAATGTCACGAAAATAATCAGGAGACTAAGCGGGAATCTTAAGGTTTCCGAACCATTGGAGCGTGTCGTATACCGATGACAGTGATTGTCACTATTCGCAGAATATGCTTTTAAATATATATAATTCGTGAGTACTAGGTGCTAGTTTTCGTGACTTGGCATGGTAGGAAAATGGTAGTAATTAAAAAAGCGTTTTGTTACCTTTCTTAAATGAAGAACAATATAATGGTAACAACTTTAATTTAACTTCAGATCATGAGATATTGGATTTTAATGTTAATCCCCGATGGAATTGAAAACTTATAATATATAATATACAATTGAATGTTTAACACCAGTAGCACAGTAGTATGTTTAAGAGGCCAAAGAATTTAATAATAATCTTAAGTAACTTAATAAAAACCTGTAATAAATATATTTGTTTACTTAAATGGGACAATGGACTTGTTTCATCTAAGACATATTTAAGCATTTATTTACCGAAACGAAATGTAAGTGAAGTTAACTTTAATTACATCGTGCCGTGGAGCTGTTAGAACTTTGTAATTTCGGGATTTCGAAAGTTTTCGTGTCAACAAACTGTTCGATAGTGCGGTCATGGTTATAGCTCGTAAGGCTAAATAGTCCTTTTATATTATAACATGTAGTTCCCTGACCCTGTCTATCGGTCTTTTGAAGACAAAAATGATTGTACAGTTAACAATAGATACTATAATTCTTAAGTGTATAATTTATTATCCCTTTATATAAGTTAATTTAAGAACGATTGTGGACGAAGTTTCATAAATTTTTTCAACTATGAGGACTAAGGTTAAATCTAGTTTTATGAGTATATTTAAAGAAGAAAAAAATTGTTGCTGTATTAAAATATTGATGCTGAGCAACATGCCCTTCAACTTAAATGGAGAAGTGCAGGAAAAACTTGGCGATCAAAAAGAGCGGCGGAGAGTTCCTTGCCAGTTCTTCTCGCCCGCTCTACGCCCTTGATTTGCGAACTTGTAGTAAATGTAAATTACGAATCAATTTAACATCTTTTCTGTACAACGTTCATAATTGTACTTGGTTACCTATATGAATAAAGTTATTTTGAGTTTCAGTTTGCACGTAGAGATGACAAATAGTCTAAAACAGTATGTACGAAAACGAATGGACTGGTCCAAAAGCTGTAGTAAATTAGCTGAAATAGGGTGGAAAATGTTGAAGGAGGCCTTCTCCCGGACAGGGACCTTAGAGTAGTAAAAATTTTATTTATATCTATTTTTGTTAAATATATGTCGATAAGATGTGAAGAAGGCTAAAATAATCTATGGAATCAATATGTGTGCTACTCATTGTATGCTCTAGAGAAAACATATAACAGAAAATTTTGTACCTTAATAGAAAAATTCTAGTTATTAATTTAATACTGAAGATAAAATTGAAGTGATAGAAACAAATGCATTCTGTGAAAAGCGAAGTAAACATTTCTGAGTAAAACACGAAATGTAAATTCGGAGGTATCATGCTTCAAAAAATATCAGCAGAAAACTTTCCACGAATTTTAATTGCGAAAATAATTTTTTGACTCACAATATGGATATCAAATGTTTAAAACAGATCAATATTTAATATTTTCTGTACTTTCTGACGCTTTGACTGCTGGGATGAGTATTGTGTTTTCCTCTCTTTTTAATCGATTCATTCATTATTCCTGAGAAAGGTGTATAATTTATTAAGGCTTTATGCAGTGTATAAGTATAACGATTATTATTATTATTGATTAATTTTTAATAAAAACATTTTAATACCTAGTGGCGCTACAACCCTTGGTTTTGCCTCAGATTTCTGTATTTGTTTCGGGATATATTTTTATAATAGGTGATCAGCCTTCTGTACCTGACACATGCGAATCGAATTTTGGTTCTAAGCCATATCGATATTTTCGTTCACCGAACAAGCGAGTATTTTAACCTTCGACCTAATGCAGCATTAAAAAACTACCTTATTTTAGCGATTATTTTAGTTATTATATTTAGAAGTATTTACTTTTTTATTGATTTTCATAAACATTGTTACATATATTAATTAATCAAAATAATTAAAGAAATTAAACGCTATATTGCTATCGCACTTTTAAAGTATTTCAGTGATTTTCGACAATACCTTCACTTCCTAAAAACTATTTTTTGACGTGAAATACACGCGTCAATATTGTTACAGTTTTCGTTCAGCCAAAGTGAGGTTCTCTTTGACACTGGTTCTTTTTCAAAAACGTTTCAAAGCGTATATTTAGATATGGAAAACGCAATGTGCGATCAAAATCACAAAACTTAAGAGTATCTAATACTGTACGGATATCTATTCTACCTTTGAAAACTTTAAATAGATTAAAATTACGCGGTACAACCTTTTAGGTCTGGGCCTCAGATTTCTGTATTTGTTTATCGTTTCTAATAGGCAAGTAGGTGATCAGTATTCTGTAGCTGACACACACCGTCGACTTTTTGGGTCTAAAGCATGCTGGTTTCTTCACGTTGTGTACCTTCACCGTACTAACGAGTGTTAAATGCGCACATAGAAAGCCCATTGGTGCACAGCCGGGGATCGAACCTACGACCTCTTTTGTCTTTTTATAGCAAATTATATTTACGCTATAATAATAAAATTAAAATGATTATTTAAAGTGGTGCATTTCGACTCATTTAGCTTTAATGTGCATCACGCAGAATAAGTGAGTAAGTCAAAGAATATTTAACATTTTGTATAAATTTATTTTTGAACAAAAATAAAACAAAATACAACCTACATGTTCCACATGAGCGATCCGAAACATTTTAATAAAACAAGTCACGTTATTCAAACATAGCATTAAACTGAAAGCAAACAACGTCAAAGAGAGTTAGTGGTGAAGTTACACACTGTTATATTGACGCGCGTCAATTCACCTCAACAAGGTTGATGTTTCTATAGCGGTATATATTAAACACATAAAGATATAAGTAGCAATAGGTAGTTATAGTGCCACATACATTTTTTGGCCGGTATGAGCGTCGCTGTCATGGATATTATATTGCCAGTAAATAAAAATTAACCATTATAAAGGGAATAATTTGAAGACATGCTTTCTTTTATTAAGACTTTTATTGAAATGTCTTAATAAAACAATGTATACTAGTATCTGGAAAATACAGTTCTAGGCTAAATGTGACATAAATTTAGGAACAACTGATATGATAGGTTTTGCTTACTATTAATATAATATCTTTCGCATTATTTATATTCGCATTAAACATTTGCTGGAACGGGTGAAGGAAAATATCGTGAGGAAACCGGCTTGCCTTAGAACCAAAAAGTCGACGGCGTGTGTCAGACAAAGGAGGCTGATCACCTACCTAGGAGGCAGGTTAGATTGACAAATGATTATGAAGGAGATACAGTAGTCTAAAGCCCAGACCTAAAAAGGTCGACACTGATTTATCTTATTAAGAGACAAAATTAGATAGATTTAGTTTTTATCAATTAAAGTAAGTAAATTGTGTTCTTAGAACCTTACTCATATTGATTAATTAAGGTTATATCAATAAATTATATTTAATACCAATTATATATAATAAGAAATAATTGATATGGTATTAAATGAGTTTAAATTGTAACTTATATCTGTATTTCAAAAAGCACTGCGAATAACCAATATTCAGCATAAAAGCCCATCGCTCGCAAATGAAATTTATTGTTTCAAAATTAATTATCCTTCCATCACGGAGCATTTTACCCTTTATTTACCGAACGACACTTGGGACAATATCTCAATTGAGGACAGTATACCTAATGTTATTATGGAGTTGATTACTTTTAAATCGATATAACCTAGTCCATAAAAAGAATAAGCTTTTATTCGCGATTTATTACATATAAAATCTAATGACTTATGGCTTATTATTATGGGGTCATGCTGCTGATGTCGAAACTATTTTCATCCTGCAGAAGAGGGCTATTCGTGCAATCTATAATTTAAAATGTATCTCTGAGAGATAAATTCAAGCAAATTAATATACCTACTTACCTTACCCTCGCAATATATTTATGAAAATATTATGTATGTATATAAAAATAGTGATAAGTTTTCTAGAATAGAACATACGCACAATGTTAATACTCGGAACAAACGCAGCCTGCAATTTTCCCGTACTGGACTATCTAAAGTTAGTAATTTTTTTTTTTTTTTTTTTCCCCCGGTCTTTTTTTTTTTTTTTTTTTTTTTTTTTTTTTTTTTTTTTTTTTTTTTTTTTTGTGGTTTTTTTTTTTTTTTTTTTTTTTTTTTTTTTTTTTTTTTTTTTTTTGTTGGGGGTGGGGGTGTTTTTTTTTTTTTTTTTTTTTTTTTTTTTTTTTTTTTTTTTTTTTTTTTTTTTTTTTTTTTTTTTTTTTTTTTTTTTTTTTTTTTTTTTTTTTTTTTTTTTTTTTTTTTTTTTTGGGTCTTTTTTTTTTTTTTTTTTTTAGAAAATTCTTATTCTTTTGGGAAAAGAGATAGCTTTTCATATTCTTTTAATAAAATCCCAAAATCCTCCCAGAAGCTCTTTTATTTCTGCCTTTTAATAAATTTAAGAAATGTGTTAAAGAAAAGCTGTGTAAAAAAGCTTACTATACATTTAACGATTATCTAGTTGATAAAAGGGCCTGGGACTTGTGCTAGACAGGGTACTTCTAATTAATTTGTGATATTTGTTTTAAAATAAGTGTTTTTTTTTATGATTTGCTATTTTAAAAGAGTACCGCGAGTTTTTTACGCCAGTTTTTTTCTCTCGGCCTACACCCTCTGTCTTCTTTGCCGATGAGTAGGGATGCCTACAGATTCAAATTTAATGACGTGGAATAAGTGATACCTGTATCTTATGTTCCATTATAAACATATTTTATTTTATTTTTAAAAGGCTTGTTAGATTAAGATTTTTAATAAGTTTTGTAATTATAAAAGTCCGTTGTGAATCAGCAAGTTTCAGCATAATTCTTTACAATTACATATTACTGGCGACCATGACATGACACATCGTGTAGAGATGAGACAGAGGAGAGACATCTCCCAGTAAAGCTCTGTTCAACCTGTTCAACGTGTTCTGCATAACTTGCGAAACACCACTAATCTTCAGACATGAAGACATCTCATGACTCTTCCATTCTTGGTGAAGTCTCTGCAGTAAGGCTGTGAACTGATCTGAAGTTATTGTGAATCATGCGCCTTTTTCTTTTTTATGATTCCTTATCGATATTTTTATATGTTCGCAAAGTGAGTTCACAGTAGCGATATTGTGTATATTATGTATTTAATATTATATATTTTATTAAATAGTTAATTTTTTTTAAGCTTGCCCGCTTTATTTTTTTTGGTATTATCGTATTGGCTCATAAGGAAGGAATATGCATGTATTTTTGTAAATAAATAAAACAATATATTTTACACTTAAAATTCTTCTTCGAAACTTATGAATCCGTGACAGATAAAAGGCACTCGATTTACGCATCATCCGAGCAATAATGTAAGCAAGGAATTAACATAAACAGCCATGTAAATCTCGAGATGGACGCTGAATCAAAATCGAAATCTGCGCAACTGTTTATCGCGAATAAATCGTTTTTATGGGTCGTACAAATGCCGAAACGTGTTGCTTGTTTTGCGTCAAAATTTTATGAGATAATTAACTTTTTCATGTCCGTGTGGATTATGAAGCGCTTTTATGCTTTAAGTGAAGCTTTAAAGATTATTTTTTTGCTTAAATTGTACTCGTAAATTAAAAACTTATTTTTAAATGAATGACGTGTTTAACTTTATTTAAGACTATAGAATTTTGAGAATATTGGTAATGTGTGACCCAAACGAAAATATGATTTTTATGTTTTTAAAACTGCAAAATTATCTAATCGCTAAAGCTGTGTGTTAGATCCTTAAAATACCACATTAAATGTTTAAATAAAAATGTAATACAAGGAACGGCCGTCGATATACAATTTTATACAAAAATAATAAGTCTTGAGTTCATACCTCGTTTCGATATATCCTTAACAAGAAGAAAGGATATGGAGAAATTATATTAGTTTGGGAACAATAAGAGAGGCTAGACTGATACCTTGCCTTACCTTGAGTCACAAAACGCACAAAACACCCACTTCAAAATTATAAAATAGGACTACCAACAAATATAATTTGGCGAAAAGGTAATCAATCTTAAAAAAATGTGTCGATCGGCCGAGTAAAAATATAAAACGTGTAGTGCAGCATCACGAAGAATAAACGAAAAATCAAATGAAAATTATAATAAAATAAAAGATAGTATTGTCTTTGATTGACATATATATCAATTACTTACATATTAAAAAGGCAATCTTTTCCACACTAGAGCAAAAAAACCTTTTCCCAGGTTACCGGAGGTATTAAAGTAATTAACGTAATTGTAAATTTGAAGAGCGTATAATAATACAAAACTTTAATCCGGTGAATGAAAGGTATTTTTTGTGGTTATATTATAAAAATATAGAAAAGGAAAATACACATTGGGTTTTTCTTTAAAAATAAAAGATATTCTCGTAAATGTGCTAGAAATATTCCCATTCATTCTCATTCATCTCAATAGGGTATTAATTCGAAAATTAATAAAATTTGCGATGCTATATCGAAATAAATTACATGACATATTAAAAACATTGCATTTTTAATTTCCACACTAGAGAAAAAAGCGTTATACACCTTATTCCCAGGTTTCGTTGTCTTAAGCTTTAACATAACGAGATCTCTTATACAAGCAGCTTTTTTTGGTTGCTTGGGAATATTTATAAGTTTCTATAATATATTTGTATTGTAAGGTGCGCAGATAAAAGATCCGACCGATGAAGCGACCCACTGGAGGGTTTCTGGGGAGAAATGGATAGAAGCTAAGAACAGATCCAAGGGGAAAGTTTAGTCCTTCTAAACTTTCCCTTTTTAGGCCTTTACCAAAAAGGGGCCCATACTGCAGAACACAAAGAAACGGAAATAACAATAACTATGCCTATAGTTACAAAACTAACCATTTGAAATGTAACTTTTTGAACAGTATTAAAATGGCTTTATTTATTATAATTATTATGTATTTGTATTTCATAAACAACCTATTTAACAAACCTAATATTGTCTGGAAATTAAAATTGATTTCGCAAAAATACAAAAACATAAAATATAATGACGTTTACGAACAGTATTTACGATACCAAGTTATTACACATCGAGAGTGAGAAATTATTGGCACTTAAGTCAGAATATAAAACCATTCGAATTACGTATTAGATCGTGAAGTTCTTCGACTTTGGATTAAAACAAATATAATGGTGTGCTTTTATATATTAAACCCGCTTTGCTTATAGGTTTCAAATGGAAAAAATTTTTCTGAACGTAATATATGACGTCACTTCATAATATGGCTTGACTGGTATGAGGAACCCCGAGGGACCAGAGATAAGAAGCAAAAAGTTCGGAGTAGGACCGACACCACTTATATTTTAGCACTTACATGAGTTGGATATAGGAAAGTAGGATATCATTGAAATTAAAGTCTAAAACTTAGGGGATCCCAGTCACATTGTCAAGCAAGCTCTCAACTGGAATCCCCAAGTAAAAGGAAACGTGTCCGCCTAAAACAGACCTGGCAAAAAAGCATCATTGCAAAGGCGAAAGAGAATGGAATGACCTGGCGTGAGGTTAAAGAGTACTACCGAGACCACTCGGATGGATGAACCTCTGCACCGAAAAGGAGAAATAGTACCATAAATAAACATAACATTTCTGATTTTAGGATAAATAAATAAAAAACTGACGTAAAACATTAAAAGCGTTAGTACAATCGCTATTCGCAAAGCATATCAGAGATATCTCGTCAAAGAAGCGAAATGCAAAAATGTCGCACAAATAAAATAGATCCAATACTTTCTTGTCAGATGAAATTGTTCCTCTAAATAAGATTATTTATCGAAGCGAAATAACATGCAAGACAGTTACTGTACAATGGTTAAACAAGTTTAAAAATAGATGATTCGAATGTCGCTAAGAATTGATATGTCAAAAGCCATTTTGACGTAACTCATAGTTCCCGCTAACGGTAGGTTAAGACCTGTGAACAAAACTCCACGATTCCAGGACGAAGACAATTTATTCAAAAAATATCTTAAACCTTATACTAAAAACCACATATAACGATAGCGCGATTCAGCATAATGCAGAAATCGCACAGCGCCATCCGTTGGTGAATATCAGAACTAAATACAATATTTATGTACATATTATTACGTTTGGACATGCCGCCCACCATGTTTAGTAAACTAACATTAGTTAACTTACATATACTAGTATGTTTTATTTGATTAGAAGTGCAAACTAAATATTAACAATCATCTTACACTTGTAGCCAATAAATTGTAAAATGTTAGTTTGGTAATATATGTTTAGTTTATCATACACGCATAAATTGTAATATAACATTCTCGTTTCCGAGGTCCAATAGGTTGACTAGATTTATATTCTTTATAGGTGACAGATGTGGCTGGGATTTTACACATATTAAATTACAACAAATTACAGTTTTTGTTAGTCCAGCGGCACGTTTTTAACGATTTAAGACAATTGACACTTAGCTTCGGACAAAGTGATTCATTTATTTGAATAACCTTTCAACCATCGCTACCGAACTTAACTTCTGCTACAAAGTATTTCCAAATCGCTTCTAAACTGGGTTTTCTATAATATGCGAAACAAACACTGTTTACTTCTAAGTTGCGGATAACGGAAAACGTATTAGAACGCATTATGCAAATTGGCAACGGTTTTATATAAGTCTAGTCTTTAAAGTCTAAGGTAGTAACTAGTTTTATAGAACTCTTGGTTTTTAATATGGAAAGTGCAGCAAGGAAGCACGTTTTAATGGGCCATTTCAAAGTTACTACATAAATACAGCATAAAATGTGGAGCTTGAAGTTATAAGCCTAAGTGTGATTTTTAAAAAGCAAAATTAAAAGTATAAATGCATACTTTTGAATCTGTTTTAATAATAATTTTTGTAAGAAGGAAAAATTCGGAAAATTTTAATAACTGTTGTTGCAATAATTAACTCAAGTATCTGTTCTGAGTAAAGTTAAAAGTGGTATTTAACATAAGTTTTGACCAAAAAATTACAAAAAAAAATTATACTGTACCATAATAAAACCTTTGAGATAATTTAGGTAATAGGGTGTGAACATAATATTATTAAATTTGTTTGAGAAAAGCAAAACCTATTATGAATTTAATGTAAAAAGTATTTCTTAAGACTCTTCTTGGAGCTCCTTGAACAGGGATTTAATTATGCTTTAATTAAAAACACTTACCATTTCCTAATAAAGATATAAATGAAAGATATGATTGCAATTGTAAGAACTAAGAAGTAGAAGTCAATTATTGCGAGCGATATTGGCTAAGTTGAGAAGTTCTGTAGATATAATAACTTCGTACAAACTCTTATGATCTAGATATTATGTTTATGTAGCTAGCGTCTTTATAGAAAGAACGAATAGAGCTAAAAGGTTCTAGCGCCATTGGTATATATATATAAAAAAACCATCAATTAAATGTAAAAAACTATCTATTTTTTGCTATTGATTATAGGGTTTGAACGTTTAAGGAATTTAATAATTTCACGTAGACTGGGCAGTTTGCATAGTGACATATTCATTAAAGGTGCAATGAATTTAAGATTTATCTTAAAAGACTCAACGCAGGTAGCCACCCTTGACCTAATTTCGCGCATCGATATACATCACACATGCCTTCTGTCACCCACGCCTCTATTCCACTTTATTAGAACATTCTTCAGCTGGTATTTTATTACCGGAAAATTTTCGGTTTTTTCTTATCTTTATTTAAAAGGATTTATGTTATTGCTTTAGAATTAAACTCATAAATGAATGTTTTGGAATAATAGGAACTCGCTTCAATCGGTCATTGTCTTATGAATAAAATAGAATTTAGTGGCGTTTTGAAATCCAGTAGAAAATTATTTTAGATTATTTTTCCGACCCAAATATCGACCAATAGAATTGCACCATTCGACGTCACGTGGTACAACCTACATGGTATTATACTGATAATTTTTTGAAAATTTTCTCTGGTAGTTGCTTCAAGAAAAGTATTAAAGTAGTTGTTTTATTCATTATGAAGTTCTTATTTGTTAACTGTACATTTCGTCTCATGGGTGCAATTCTGGCCGACATTTGGGTCGGAAAAATTCCCCGAATACCACACGAGCTTCAAAATTATCTGGCATTTCCCTCAAGGTTCCCTGCAAACAAATAAAGTCGTGATTTTTTAACCTGAAAAACTTGACTCCTTCATTTGTTTGCAACGAACCTATCGGGAAATACCCGATAATTTTGAAGCTCTTGTGGTATTATAAGTGAACATTTATTAACTACTACGGAGAAATCAATGTACATAACATAATACATACATAAGACAAAAAAATGTTTTTATTGATTCATATATTATGTATTGACAAAGCTAGAAGATGACTAACCTTTTTTTAACGACTGCAATCAAAACGGTGTGTTGTGTGTTTTTCAGCCCTCGTATTGCTCTGAAACAAAAAATATTAAATTAAAATTCAGATCATGTCAGAAAAGATGTTTTAAATTTAAAAAAAATTTTTTTTCATTTATTTGGTAGCGTAACAAGCCTGGCGAAGTCTGTCAAACGAAGTCAAACAGACTATTAAATCTTTAAACAAAATACATTAAATGAAAATAACAACATAACATAATAATTTAATAAAATAATTATCATGTACGAGTCTGTTCGTAAAGTTTTAAAATTTCTAAGCTGAAAACGCTGAAAGCATCTTACTGGTTACTAACGAGTGTATAAAGAGCTCTTCACACTTTTCGCTTGGAATGTTTTCGGCATCTCGAAAACTTTATCAGGAGATAAACCAAATCTGCTTATGAAAAGTACTACCAGCAAACGCATGAAGACCTCAATTTTTAGTCTTTCATGGCTGGAAAACATCATTTTTAAACTAATCACACTATAGAATTAAATAAGCATACAAATCGATAGTTCTCTACTGAAACGAAATGATATAGTTTCTTGATTTATAATTCGTAAATGAAATGATATAGTTTCTGAAAGCCCGCAACCAGCTGGAAGTGGCACAGGACGTGGAACTGTGGAACTTTCTCGTTTCGGAGGACAATGTACGCTTTAGGTCACAGAGCGCAGTGAGGGCGTGAATTGTTTCTCATATGAAAGCCTTGTTAATAAAAAAATTTAGTTCACTACTCAGAGTTGAGAGCCGTAAGCTTTGCTAGATGATAACTGTAGTAATTTTATTATTAATATTATACTATTAATTAATGTAAACGTCCACTAAAGGACTTAAAAATTCGCTCCTAAAAAGAAGTTATGTAATATTATCAAAGAACAGACCTCAAACTGTAAAGTAAATCATAAAAATCCGAAAATTCCTATTCTTTAGATACTTTTGCCGATAGTACGTTAATAATATTATCCTTTTTGGTGTCTTTGAAGGGCGGCTGAGAAATAAAAGGACGTCGTTGGGAATCAGGTGCTGAAATAAACAATTTCTATTGAAATACTACATACATGAAAAAGAATTTATGAAAGATACTTCCCTATTTTTTATTTCTTTTTATTACCTTCGTAATAAATGGATAGTCTATTAAGTTATGTCTAAGTACGGCACAGAAGGCTGCTGAAACATTACAAAAAAATGCTAATTTGACGGAAGTCTATCTTAAGTTAAGGAATCCACTAAGCCAATATAATATGCACTGTATTCTGAAAGCGCCTTGAATCTTGTCTTAAGATCTGCTAAACATCTTTAATTTTATAAGATTTGTCTAAGACAAGATTGTAGCTTAATACGTTATTGAATATATATCATAGGTACTGTCTCACCCACATACAAATAAGTAAATATACTTTTTAATTGTATAAATCTATATAATATATTAAATATATAAAGCATTTTTAGTCAACCTGGGATGTGGCCAGTTGGCTCCATAAATTTAAGATCGATGTAATATTATGTTTAAGGTATAAAAACGTTTTGTTTTCTCTCTGTTTCTTTGTGGTAATTGTATTTTTTTAAACTATTTAGTTAATAAGAAATTTTAAATTTGTTCTGTGGTGTAGGCCTTCAGACACCTTAGTGATTTTTTGGCGTTTTCTGTACTTGTAGTTTATATATCTATAATATATTAGGCAATATAAAAAAAATCCTTATGTTATGTATACTTATGTCCCATTCATAACTTGTTTATCACGCGTGTTAAAACTTTTCCGTCACCGGCTATTTTTGATTTTCGAATTCGATATCGAATTAATCATATTACGCGACAAAGTGGAAACAGTCAGGTACGTTTTCAAATAACGTGTGAGCGCTTAATACAATTTTATACTTTAAATTTACTAAGGAAATATGTGCAAAATTTAAGTATGCATTTCCTATAATTTGTTGTCTATTAACAGAGTACTACTAATTAATGCCTTTATTTTTGATGGTAATTCATAGTCTATGTTCAAAATCATATTATTTAATTGAGGTTAATGTTTTGGAATTTAAAAAGTTCTTATATAAGAATTTTTTTATATGATAAAAAGTAACATGATTGATACATAGAACGTACAATACACTTTATATAAGATTAAGTAATTAAATATTATGACACTATCTGGTCAATATATTCTTGAAGCCTCGTTGTATGTACAAAAAATATAAACGATTTTTAAACCAATGATGGATTTCACCAGTATAATACTCGAAAAAGAACTAATCTAAGCGTGCGGCCAAAAAATAAACCACTCCTTATATGGAAATTGTATTCGTTTTTTATTATTACGGAATAAATTCATACCGAGAGTTATATTAAACGTAAATTAATAAATCAAGCTGTTTATAAATTTGACGATAATTTAAATGATTTTAATCCTTGGGATTGATTTGCTCTAGTTCAAACAATTTGTACCCAGGTAACACTGAAAATGTTTAGAAAATGAAAAACGGCTTAGGGGTCTGTTCTATGGCATTGTACGCTTTCACCGCATCTTCAGGGTTCGTAAAGCGAATACCCCGAATTTTATCTTTAGTTCTTGGGAATAAATGAATGTCGCAGGGTGCCAGGTCAGTACTGTATGGCGGATGACTCATTATCTTGATACCTGCCATAGTCAAATATTCAACAGTCTGTTCTGCGGAGTGCGCTTAAGCATTGTCGTGGTGAAGGATCCTGCTTCGAGGGCGCTGCTGTCGAATTTTTTCCAAGACAACAGGCTAACAGCGATTGACATACCAGTCTGCAGTAACTGTCCTTACATCTTCTAGCACAACTGTCGCGAAATGACCTTTCCAACCAAAGAATGAGGCAATCATCTCTTTTCCTTGACTTCTTACATTTCTTATCTTAGTTGATCCTCGAAAGGAAACACTTTCATTATAGTTCTTTTTCTAAGTTGCTATTAGCCATTTTGGCATGTCTAAATGACCAGATTTCAACTCCGTCCGTCATTTAACCACCAAGGGAACGCCAAACATCGAAAGAGTTGTCCCAAATAGGTCCTGTGTATTTAGGTCAGACTCTCAATCAATGTCTACACATTTCCACCGAATTTATATTTATCGGAGTTATATATTTTAAAAAAAAGGGTGCGTGTACTTATGTACGCGCGTAAGAAGTTATACTTCTTTGGCATTATTAAAAATAGTTTTTGATTGCATGCAAATATTTAATTACAATTATATAATCAAAGAATGGAAAAGGAGTCATTATATAGTCAATAAAGTTCAGTTTACATTTGAAAAATTAAATAAATAAATATTTATTATTATTCACTTACATTAAGTGTAACATAAATTCTATTATTATTCGAATGTTGTTTTTAAATTATGTCCAATGCCGTAGCATCTTCCGTGGGCAAATTCATTCTGTTAATTTTGTGTCACGGTGCGCGCGCATCGTAAAATTTCACTCTCATCAATTTTTAACGCGCCTATAGAAGTATAACTTCAAAAAATGTAATGATTTCTTTTCGTATTTGTTTAGTTTGTAGTTATATACGCTGTAACTTATCATACACAAAAAAGGTAAATTAAAAAATAATACAGAAATGTATAAAAAATACATCAGTTCACAATTTGACGAGTTTTTTGTATTTTTTTCCAAATGTACATTTGGAATCGTCGTAAATCGAAAGTAAGTATAAAAAAATGCCATAAAAACCCTTGTATCAATTTAATAGTTCTTATAAAATGAACAAGGAACATATAAACTATAGTGAAACTTAAATTATCCCCGACATTGCAGTCCGGGGCAATTAATAAAGTTACAAACTTGCCCTAACCATTTACATATTGAGGAAATACAAACAATAAAGTGACTGAATAGAAGCTTAATTGCTTAATATATACTTTTTTAAAATTTTGCATATATTTTATTGGCTTTGTGCATAATAAGATTAAAAACCCCCGTCAACAGCGACAATGATAAATTTGTTATTATTTTTTTATCCAAAAATTATACAGATATCATGAGGGTAGATAGAAATCTCATCACTCCTGGTTATTCCGCTGCAGCTCGATACCAGGGTGCACTATACCCACTGTACCCGCTACCCCGTTTATGCTCCCGGGGTTTCTCTCACATAAAAGCTAAATTAAGGCCCTTATACGGAGACCTACATACTTGTATATATAAGGTGCTTACATATGCAATTTGCGTTTTGTCGTACTGGCCACTTTGATTTTATTGATTCCTTAACTTATGGTTGTTTAAGTAAAGGGATCAATGAACTACCTTTAAGATGGAAAAAGTGCATAGATAGCAATGATACATACTTTGATTAATTAAATACGTTATATTGTCTTTATAACAATCGAACTTTTGTTCCTTCCATTCAAAACGCCAATTTCAAATGTAAGGAGGCGCTTCTGTGTCAGTTTCATGATCATTTGCCAATCTAACAGGCAAGTGATCAGCCTCCTCTGCTTAACACACGTCGTCGACTTTTTGGGTCTTAGGCAAGCCGATTTCCTCACGATATTTTCACCGTTCGAGCGAATGTTAAATGCGTACATAGAAAGAAAGTCATTGGTGCACAGTCGGGGATCAAACCTACGACCTCAGGGATGAGACTCTCACGCTGAAGCCACTAGGCCAACACTGTTTTTAAATCTATCAATATGTCATTAGAATTAAACTAATGCCAGTTGTTGTTGATTTTAAAAGCCTTAATGGCCAAGAATATGTCTTAAATTACATAAAACCACTTCAAATGACATTGTCCATGAACAATGGTGTCTATCCTAAGAGATTGTTGTCTTAATATAATCAAGTATCATAAACATACAGAACAAAGACTTTGTTAGGTGAGCGTCACAATATTAGGGCGGTGAAAGTGTGAAGTGTATGTGATATATATTTTTCCCAACCTGCGGCACTCAGCGGTTTAAAAAAATAATAATTATAATAATGTACTATTTTGTTTAAGATGTTGGTTTTGTAAAGTACTAAATTGGTAACCATAGAAAAGAGGAAGACAATTTAGAAGGTGGATATATCAAATTAAGGAAACAGCAGCTGGTACATGGCACAGAGTGTCACAGTGCAGACAGGAATGGCAGGGTTTTGGAGGAGGCTTTTGCCAAAAATGGGCACACAGATACCTTAAAAGAATGAGATAGAAATATAAATGTGTTTCAGTGTAATATCTGAAGTATATGGTGATAATTAAGGAATTAATTTAACGTATTTACTTCGAAAACGTTTTATTGCTAGTTTTAACACAAACAGTGGGCGTTTGAATTCTAAAATATCACAGCCGTATCTCATAATAGGATTAAATCTACGAACTTGCCATGTATAATCCGAAAATTGTTCATCACATTTGCATTAAACCCGTTCCTTGACGAAAAGGGGATGGCTAACTTTTGTATACGTCAAAGTTTTGACGTTATTATGACATAGGCCCAAAATATGAGATTTAAACTTTTCAGTAATTGAAGCCGGAAAGTTTGGATTCCCAGAGTAAAGTAATTAGATCTAAAATACAATTTGAAAATATTTAATAATGTTTTTTATATACTAAATAATGTCACGAAGAGCTATAATATAAGTTTTGTAGAACTGTTAGCTTAGTTATCGAACGTGGGGGTTGGGTGTTCAAACTCCGACTTTTGCGTAATGGACATTTGTTTTTTCATTCGTAAGATGGGAAAATATCGTCAGGAAACCGGCATGTCTAAAAGACAAAAACAACAAAACAGTAGACTGTATATTTAAAAAAAAAATTGCATACTACAAGAATGGAAGAGAAGCAGAAAAGTGTCTGTTCAACACCCCACCAGGTTTAGGATATATCACGAGATAATTTTCGTTGCCTTTTTTACGAAAAACTTTCATTCACACAGCGAATCTCACATATATGTGTTATCACTGGCCACTGTAGCTGTTTATATCCATTTTTTACATATAACTTCAGGCTTGTTTAATTTAATTAAAATTTAAAGTACCTACATATTTTATTTTAATTATTTATTAGAATATTACGATCTAGCCTAACTTAAAACTAATAAGTAATTTAAGTCTAACCTAATTTTCTAAAAGAATATTTAACATAAGAAAGTGTACAATAACTGCTAACAGTCCCTATTAAGGGGAAGAGACTTTAGAAGTTACTGTGTTCTAATTTTTATTTACCACTGTTTAGCACTTAAGACTAACGTTCACTAACACTAATTCAAATAGTTTTGTCCTTTTCAATCGTCTCACTAGGCCAGTAGTGTCAAAGTACATAAATTGGAATTATCGTTTTAAGTCTACTAATACCGTCCTAACAAATGTATTGAAGTTTGAAAGGCCCGGAAAATAACACGAAATATAAATAAAATCAAAATTCAATACATCTCCCATTTCCTCATTACAGGCAATACGGCACAGGAAATTTGTTTGGCGAATGTTTATCGCAGGAAGGGGAATCAGTTAATATTTTATTACATTTTTCTTGACTTGACAAAGAGCCAAACGGAAATAGCGTATATCACTTTGATAATACAATTCGAATTGAGAAATACATTGTTTGGTTTATAGACACTTTGTAACAGGAATGTAATGCACTCCCATTTTCTAGACAATTTTTTTTTTCGTGAGACGACTACCTTGTGGTGTTTAGGGGACTCCCTACTGTGCAGACCCACTGAAACCCCACGGCGCCACCAGCAATCGCCCGAGGCAGGACACGTTAACAACGTAGCCTTGTCTGCATCCTGCCACGCGATCAGCCGTTATATCACTGCCCACTATGGCCATGAATGATGTGGAATGGACGTTGGCACAGCAGGAGTTCGTTTGGCTTTGGATACCTCCGCATCCAACGGAGTAATCCTGTGTTCTGCAATTCTCCATAGCGATAGCGGTCCCGACATCTATATTGAGATTCTGTGCCGCGAAATTCCAATGTTGATACACTTTTCCGAAATATTGTAGTGTATGAAAATCGAAAGCGAATATATTCCTGACGGCGAATTCGACATTAAATATTAAAGACATTATCGGGAATCTTAAATAATTATCTGTTTTATTACTTTTTGATTAAAACATTTGTAAATTTCACCAACCGATTTTTCTCCCGTTTAACGAAACTATGAATATAAACGAAGACTACTTGTTAATTCATAGATTTACGTAGACTGGGCGGTGTTTAATATTCTAATGGAAAAGTATTAATAGGAACGTAATGAGTCTTTAGAGTATATATAATGTTAATATGACACGCGAGTTGATTACTTTTAATACTCTTTTGCATACAACGCGGTTTTATTTTTACGTTATAAGTAATTTGTAATAAAATTCTTAGGTTTTATTTTTCTCGCACAAGGCTTTAAATTTAAATATACGCAAGGGATTTAGCTTTATTAACGTCCAATGTCAAAATAGCGAAACTTGAACTTCGAGACCAATAACTTTTTAGAAGTTATGACTAAAGGTAACTTCGTTACAATGGTTACGAAAATACAACGTTATACTAAGCTTAACTATCGTGTCTGATGAGTCTACACCGCTGAATATGTTCATTAAATACGATAAAAATACATTGAATCTATTGGACTGGATTATCGTTTTATTTAACGATTACATAATATACAGATTTAAACCACATAAATAAAATAAGCAAGTAAGTATAAGTATAAAATAGTTTATGTAAATATTCCCCTGACACAGGAACCTTTTGCGTATATAGGTGGACTTGACAGTCTTTGTCCCACAGATCATTAATTCAAGTTAACTAGAACGCTCTTTTCAAAAGCCTCGTTGTAATATCGGTCAATATGTCGTTGATAAACGAGGTCCCATCATGGAAAGTCTATTAATCTATGCCCACAATAGATGCAGATTAACTGCAGTCAGCGGCAGGCATCTCAATAAGACGTTAATTGACGTTTTGTCTTTGTTTAGACCTCACTGAAGATAGGTTGCTTTTAATAATAATTGGTTAATGTTTTTTTAAAATTAAAAATAAGTCTAACTTGTTGACAAGGCGTGCTGTTGTAATTACTAATCGGTTTTGTCAAATTGTGTTACACATTTAGTTAATTACTATCCGACTTAAAACATAAATTATCACTTGGACCTATGTTTGTTATATTATTGGAATTTGATAATATTTGAGTATTATCTATTTAGAATTCCAATAGGAAGAACGAAGATGGTATTTTAAACTTAGAAACAGTCTAAGTGTCATCAAACACTAAAACTAGATCAATAATGTAAAACAATGACAAATATTTAAAATCGGTTTTTCTAAATTGTTTTTTGACAAAAGATACTTCTTATGATGTAAAAGATTCCTTACCGTTTTTACTTACTTATTAATTTTAGTTTTCTCTCAGTACGCATGTCAAATTGAGGACACTCAGATACGTTTGACAATGACATGACAAATTAAGAAGGCGCAGTGCTAACCAAAACCAGAACAAAATGAATATTATACATAAAATGTGTTTATGACTTTTTGTTTTTTGTATAAACTTTTTGTTACAATTGAATTCTATAACGAAGATAAATGATACTTATTGCTACAACAAAATAGTGTATGTTCATCATGTTTTTGAGAAAATTTTCGATTTTATGCTGTGGTTGAAAATAACTGACAGCGTTGTGGGCACTCGTAAACATCGCATCAGGATGTAATTAAATTGCTAACGAAATAAAATTACGAAATTTTTATTACGCAAATTATATTTTTATTAACAGAATGTGATCTTTCTCGATGAAGTTAGAATTACATCTTGATTTACGGCATGCTAACTTAGAAAATTGAGGAATTTCATTTTATGAATTAAGTACATTGCTATTTCTGTTATGGGTAATCGAAAGAACAACACGATGATGTCATATTAAAATTCAAATAATGGCAACGGGAAGAATAGGATCTCACACAAATAAATTATTATTTTTAGAAAGGATATTGGCAAGAAGTAAGAAAGGTGGAGAAAGGTGGAGAGTTCTTTATTCTTTAAAATATGTGAAATGGCAACTGTGAAATATTACCATTCTAAGTAATTGTGTTCCTTTTTACGTCTCAGTATTTAGCTTCAAAACCAGACATTCCTACCTGCAAGACTCGTTACCGTCTGACTATTTTATTTCAAAACAAAGTAGAAATATATTAAATTGCACATTTGTATTTCTTAATCTAGTTTTGTCTTTTACTCGCACTCGCACTGCCAGAAGGCTCGCAAGCATGCTCAGTCGAATTGGTTCGGAAATACTTCAGTGGGAAGCTGGTAAGAAACGCTCAGTTGTGGAACAACGGACGTCAAGATGATACGGATGGTATTTTGTATTCTGCCTTGACGTCATGTAATGTTATGTTTCCCTCAATAGATTGATGCACATGCATGTATTGTGTTTTTGTATGTCGTGTGTTCTCTTTAAGTGTTTGTATGTGTGCCTTTTTAAAATATATAAATAAACAAAATGCGATGAACAATGTTCGTAGGGCTTACATATAGACTGAAATATAACCCGTTCCGGCGATGGTAGATACATCCATAGCTAGAATGGTTTTGGTTAGCCGTCGACTAGAGAACGCTTCACTGTATGAAATTAAATATACATTGACCTGTGTACACTATATTTTGTACTCTTTAATATACGGTTTTATTTTTCTTAACTACACATATAAATATACAAGTTTTTGTAAAACACGATTTGGTTTTCAGAACTAATAGTTTCAAAGTCATAAATGTGTTCAGCTCTCTTAGTGTATAGCACTCCGACCAAACGTTTGATTCCCGGCATCAAAAGCCGACAAGAGATTGGCATTTCTAAAATCTGAGGTGACCAAGGTTGAGCCGGTCATTTAAACACCGCTATTTATATTTTTAATATTAAGAGTTTAGTTTAACATTGAAATACATGTTTGGTGTATACTACTCACCTAGCTAGTAAGGTAGCATCCATAATTTGCGGCTGCCGTGCATCAACAATGACGACATGAGGAATCCGCGTTTCTAGATCTCTGCGAAAGGCTTCGAGGGCTTCCCGTGCGCTTCGCACGGACCGGGCCTCTCCGCCAGCGCGCGCTACTGCGTTGCAGGCTGCTGCGCAAACGCGGGAGGCGCGTTCCGGGAATACGCATAGTAACTGTAAATTAAGTATTTTTTTAAACACGCATTTATAGTCAATATAATGATGACTTACTTACACTCATCACCATTCAAAAATTTGTTTTAAGTGAAAACTAGTCACACAAGCTTGTAGGTGTAGTAAGTGCTAGTCAACACTGTGAAAGATAAGTTTTGTATATGTTTGTAAGACATAGACATAACATTTATTACTATCAAAAACACACACATAAACAAACATGATAACAATAACCAAAGGAAAAAAAATATAATGAAAGATAACAACATTTTTTTTCACTTTTCCCTTTCGGTTCGTTTCAAGTGTGTAACGCGTGTGTGCTGTGGCTATAATTGGCCCTGGCTCAGCATTATGCTGAGGAGGAGACTGTTCCACAGCGCTGGTCATTCTGCCAGATACCACAGCAGCTAAATTGCGCCTCAGTCGCAAAAAAAGAAAAAATATATAATAATACAAAAAGAAATAAATATATAATAATACTAATACTTAGTAGAAAAAAAATAACATTATTAAAAGGCAGCAGTGTAAGCAATGAAGTCTTGTGTAAAAGTGTATAGTAAATAAAATAAAATGTCAAAATAAGAATAATTGACAGTTCTTAAAGACACTAGTGAATGGAGTTTAAAATTAGTAAAATGCTATAACAATTTAGTAACCTATATATAGTTGGCCCGTTACACAGTTGACAGCTGATGGTCTAAAGCAGTAACCGAATGGACTGGTCCACAAGGAAAAATTAACAAGGGCAGACCAATAGAGCGATGGGCCGACAGGATCGAAAGGGTAGCCGGAAAAAATTAGATGACGATGGCACAAAATAAAATAGGGTGGAAAAAGTTGGAGGCCTTCTCCCGGATAGGGGCCGCATCTTAGAGTAGTAAATTTTTTATTTATATCTATTTTTGTTAAATGTATGGCAAGAAGATGTGGATGAATAAAGGCTTTTTTATTATTATAACGTATATATAAGTTAAAAAAGGGATATTTAATTTCGTCCACTTTTTATTAAATAAGTCTTTTTTGTATACACATAATTTTAACATTATTTCAAAAACTTGTGATTTTTATTCCGCGGTATAACGCAGATAAAAAGACATTATATTTATTTGCTTTTCGTCATCGATTTGTTTGCCGACATAATTGTAAATTTTGCGTCTTCTATTTATAAAAATAATTTAATTATAATGTCCTTACAAAACTATTAAACCTATAAGGCAGAATCAAATCATATAATTAAGTATCATTGACACCATTTTAACCCACTTTTTTCTCTGATACCTGACACTAACGCTATGAATAAACATGTTATGTAAAGGACTCTAAATACATGTAAGCGGAGATTATGTATTAATGTGGATTAAGCAAATTGCACGTCCACACTTGACGATGCCGTCATGTAATCTATGCAGATTACATGATACGCAGATAATTACTATTTCAATCAGAACTTACTTGACATTTAAGATATTTAGATGTTAAATCTATGGAGTAAATTCTTATTAAACATGAGAAAATTTGATTACGAATTTGAAAGATTTTATGCCTGGAATTCTGAAACTTTTATTTTCAGTAGACGACCCTCGTTTAGTCTTTAATAAATACAAATAGCGAGGGATATATTGGGGATAAGATGCGTTGTCATCCGCTCTAATTTGCTCTGTCTTTTTGCGACTTCAAATTATGCGACCGTCTGTAATAATTATCACAATTAAACAATCTATTAATTCAAAGCACATTCATACACATTGCACTTACTCATTCACTCACATGCACACACACTGACTCACGCATGTTACGCGTCGCGTAATGCGTTTTGTTAAAACAAAAATTGTGAGAAGTTGTAAACAATTTAAAAAAAAACTCATAAATGCATCGAATAAAAATATATATTAATAACATTAGAGTTTAACTGGTCAATACTAAGACTTTGTTCTTAATATATCTATTCTTAAGCGATGAACAAAATATAATATATATATATAAATAACTTACTTCTAGTGGTTCCGGCGGTGCGTAGAAGATTGCTGATGGTATTGGTGCGGGAGGCGGTGATCTGTTCTGCAAAGAGAATTGTTGTAAGAAATATGTTATTCACGACATACTAGGCTTACACTGTTTTACTTCAGTAATGTTTTCTATAAAACTACAAAAAAAACTTTAATCGACTTGGACAGGGTAGGGTATCCCAGAGATGGGAGACGGAAAAGAGGCCGTCAAAATTTCTCGTCAAAAGAGATGAGAAGACGATCTGACGGAAAGACAGAGAAGATCGTGAAAGAAACGAGCGGAAACAACAAGGGGAGGCCTTTTATTATTTTATAATTATTATTGTTTTTTAAATTATTCCGTCAAAGAGAATGAGTACTTTATTTTTCTTAATTAACGGAAACCAGCGTGCGACTCTCATCCCTGAGGTCGTAGGTTCTATCCCCGGCTGTGCACCAATAGACTTTCTGTCTATGTGCGCATTGAACATTTGCTTGAACGGTGAAGGAAAACATCGTGTGGAAACCGGCTTGTCTGATTGCGACGTCGACGGTGTGCGTCAAGCACAGGAGACTGATCACTTACTTGCCACAGATTGACAAATGATCAAGAAACAGAAATCTGAGGCCCAGACCTAAAAAGGTTGTAGCGCCACTGTTTAATTTAGTTTAGATGCTTTATGAATTAAAGATTTATTAGTTTTATCATCTATTTGATGGCATAGTTGTTCTAAATTCGACAACGCGCATTACAAAAAATCAAATAAATTATCAAAACTTTTAATATAGTTTATGGAATAGCAAACCTAAATGATGCCAATAAATTAGGTTTGTAATATGGAACAGTAATGGTACATTAATAGATTAACACAACGCTAAATATCAATAAAAATAATCAGACCATTAATCATATTCTATCGCTTGATCAATCAAAAAAAACGAATTTATACGTGTTTTGCAAATAAGATTACAAAAACTGAAAATCATTTTGAAATTTTTTCAGTAGCCATATCGGTAGAAGCCCATTTTAATATTTTACACGTTGTAATGTATACTTATAATAAATAAACACATATTTATAATACCAGACCGTTTACCAAAAACAATCAAATATACAGTAATTACGTTTTTCTTAACCTTAAATAATTTTAAAATACAAGAAAATTAAAAAAACTTTGATCCCTGTGGCGGTGTACCTCTAACGCTGGCAACATTTCCTCGCTGTATTGCGATATTCTTTGAGCGAGGAAAGCACCAGCTCTGAGGTCACCGGTATTATCTACCAGCCGCCATTTTAAATCATTAATTAGCGCCTGTGCACCTGAAGCTCAAAAGGGAACATAATCGAAGTTGGAGGAAAGACTATTTTTTGGTTCTTTTTCACTATATGAATTAATCAAATTAACACAAATCGTTTTGATAAAGCTTTAAATCGCACAAAATAAATATCTTTAGGCGTGGTGCTAAAACCCCTGTAAATTGTTTTATCTCTTCCCTGAACTGAACTACATAATATTCTAGAAATGTCCTAACGAAACGAACAAATGTGTGAACGAATCACAAAAACATAAATATTGTTAAGTCAACGGGAATGGACAACTGCCAAAGTATACACGGGAGAAATATGCCTATAGGAAAAATACTTTTTGTATGGCTATGCTTTTAATAATTTACCAAAACATTCAAAGATCTTCCTATTAGAGTTTTAAAACTCTACTTAAATCGACTCGTTCAATTGATTTAAATATTACCTTCTATTCATTATTATTTGTGTGAAATATTATAATTAATATTAATTTGATAACGTAATAACATATTTTAATAATGTGACGATGTAGTGATAAAATAATATAAGAATTGAGTATAATGCTATGACTCATAATGTAATTGTAACTTCTATTCTAGCTTTTAGGACAAATTTGCACGCCATTATGTGTGGCAGAATATGCGAAGTTTGGATTGTACCATCATAACATTTTTGCATAAAATGATTATTATGTTTTTATAACGATTTATATGTAAATATAAATTTGTTTTTATATATATAAATTTGTTATAGATAAGTTAAAATATATCAAATGACGTATTCGACGTATCAAAAAACAATCGACGTCACAATAAGCTGATCGATCTTTAAAATCGAATCGTTATCGGTTAATCAAAAACTGATCACATTTTTATATCCTTAACAACAAATCAACAACTATGACGACGTGAGAGTTGTTGTGGATATTATATTTCTCAACTCGTTTTTTATTATACGCTTTATTGTTTACATTGAAACAATTTAGTTTAAATTCATAGGGATAGGTTATCATTAGAGTTATATTTAAAGTAACCCAATTCTGTGTATGTACAAGAATTTCCAAACTTATATGAATCAAAACCAGTGTTTTCCAACGTGGGGCCCACACCCAACAGGGGGCAGTTTGATTGTTAAGGATATATTAGATTTTTTTAATTATTTGGAATTTGAATTTCGGTTTATCATTATGTTTTCAAAATTTACTTACTGTGTTTCGGTAACAATTTCCAAGTTTTTTCTTGCACAAACTTATAATTTAAGTTACTTATTCATTCATTTTTTAATATTCAAAATTATGTATGTTATATAAAAAATTTAGAAAGGCTAAGGTGGGGCATGGGACACAAAAGGTTGGGAAACAGTGATCTCAACTGTAAGCTCAGTGAGTCTTTTCAAATTAGCATTTATACAGGTGAATCTATATGTTATATTATAATATAACTGAACAATTTCTTTCCCCTAACTTATATATCAAGGTAAATTACAAATACTCAATGACATATCGTCACTTCGTTGTAAATTGTAGCAGAAATAATGATTGTATAACATCTAGATTCCTTTTAGAAACATTGCATCAGAATAGGCAAGAAGGTGCTTGACACATACCGTCGACTTTTTGGGTCTAAGGCAAGCCTTACGATGTTTTCCTTCACCGTTCGAGCGAATGCGCACATACTGATAGAAATCTCCATTCCATCTCCAAATCTCCATTGGTGCACTGCCGGGGCTCGAACCTATGACTTCAGGGGTAAGAGTCGTACGCTGAAGCCACTTGGCCAAAACTGCTCTTTTAAGAGGAATATTAATATAAATTGTCCCACGCATCGTTTTCTGCCATTACACTGTGTACTCAGTCGACTTTCACGTAACTCAAATAGAAAGGCAATTAATGGAAAGTACGATCAATATATTAGTGATTTCGTTCAACGTATTCTTGTGTAGACTTGGTGTGTTTTTTTGAAGTGAAACTTCTTTAGGCGCATGAGGGTAATTTTTTTAAGAAACGTCACGAAAATATGCAGCGTTTTTGTCGAAGAAAAGGGAGAGAGCGATTGAGACCGATTGAGAGAGAGTGAGAAGGGTAAATTACCATATAGAAATTCTCTTTTTAAAATTAAAATTTCGTCAAGAGAATTTATGAAATATTAGTATTTTATATTTTATGCAAAATAATTTACTGAAATCTCAAATGACGAATTGCAAATTAAAATGCCACGTGTTTTTATTATCGAAGATATAAATTTAAAAGAATTTCGACACTTTTAATATTTTAAAGACAATTTTCTTCATTAAATTCTTAACTCCATGAACAAGAGTTAAAAATTAATTTGCCAAAGAAGTTTCACTTCTGACATGTGTACTGTACGCACGCACTTTTTTTAAATTCCACCTTTCTCTCAATAGTGACATTTGTGTCTGTTTTATTTTTTCAAGCCTGACTGACGTCGTCTAATTTTGCCGGTTTTCAAAGAGAAGCTTGTATCCTCATAGAATAATGTACAGTTATCCTCTCTATATCGCGGTACCCCTATAACGCGTTTTCTGTACCCTATATAACATGGTATATCTCAAGTTACATTTCTGTAGTGTGAAATTTATAATGATTTGTCAAGTCCATAATTAGTTTTGTGTACCTTTGCTTCAATTGTGTTGTTATAAAATTAAAGTAAAAAACATGATTAAATTTAGTTATATTTAGTTTTTGAATTGTTCAAAAAACGGTTATACGAGAGTAATCCTACAACGCGTTATAGGGGGAATTAATGTATTTGAGGTTGACTGACATTCCTAACATTTAAATAAGATGATTAAAAAGATTGCAACCGGTTATGTTTTATCTTAAAATCACTATTAATCCTTTCACTACTAGATTATCGTACTTGAATTTTATGCAAATAGTTATTAATTAAATTATCGATCAAATAGATATGTAATTAGAAAGTAAACCAGTTGGAAACTATCAGAGTTTAATATTTATACAATGCTTTACGTAATATTTTATTATTATTTTTAGTTGACCTCCTAGAGGTTTAGGTATTTGTGACATGTTATGTGATGCCTATTTTTATATGGCTGATTGTGCGGATTTACCACTTTCTTGCAAATAAATGATTTATTATTATAATGTAAATGCCTGCTCCAATTTCAATCTGCTGATAGTCTAAATGAAAAAAAATGTTTCAATATTGTATATATTTTATATATAAATTGACTATGATGATTTGATTGGATATATCGATACGCTTATAAAACTAAGAAAGCCTAAGTGAGCAAAATGTACAGCCTTGGCTCATACAATGTAACTACTTTGTACAGTTCTACCTTTTAATTATGTGAGATAAATTAAGATGCCATTATGTGTGGCAGAATATGCGAAGTTTAGATTGTACCACCATCATATTACCATATTCTGGCAAATAAATAAATAATTATTATTATTCAATGTCATGTGGAGGCAAAGTGTAATAGTAGCAGCTTCTTGCAAGTATCTTGTAAAATAAAAATATCCCGGAATGTGGCAGAGTATGCTAGTTCGTTCGTTCGTTCTTCGCCCTTGATTTGAAAACTGATAGTAAATGTAAATTCATAGTCACTTGATTATATTTCTATCGTAAGTGAAGAGTCAGTGAATAGTTGTTGACTTAGCTTTTGACATATAATTTGACGATATCGATTCTCATCTGGGGCTAATCGCCTACTTGCAATAGAATGTAAATAAAAACGACGGAGAAATTTAACTACAATTAACGGCAACAAAAACAATTTTTGCATTTCCTTTATGTTAATATGTTAAAAATTATAGCAGATAGTGATTAACATTATCGTAAATGTCTATTATTCTTCCGATACGTATAAATAAAAGTTTATTAAATAGCTTCATTCGCAACCGTCTTGCAAATGGAGCCATTGACCTAGGTTGCATAATAATTGGGTGACGTGATTTGGGTTGCCATACGCTACGCAATTCTACTGTTTATACATTCTTTGGATGTCATAGCAACACTGCCAGACATAATATGTTGAAAAATTCAACCTCTCCATGTTAAGTTTTATATTAAGCTGTGCGATGCTTTCTATCACTTAGTGCGAAGCTCAAACCATCGCTATCCCCACAGGATTCTTGGGATAAAGGAGCTTAACGATACCTTATCTACACAACTTTGATACTTCAATCGGCCAATCTCAATCTATGTGGAGTTTGTGAGGTTTTTTCTATTTATTGCATTGGTTATAAAATATCGACTCCTTTGCAGTAGTCCTGTGCTTTATGCTCTTGATAATAAGTGCCCGTTTATATCTAATAAGTATTTTTGAAATTTAAGTATTACTGCTAAACAGTGGTAAGTGAAAAAAATTTAACACCAAGTGTTGGACACTTTCTTATTTAATATCCTAATTAGTAAATTAGGATAGAATTACCAATGAGTCTTAAGTTAGACTAGACAATGTATTAAAAAAAGTATATAATATATATATAAATCTTCATTAGGAATTATTTTATTTAATACAAAGCTCAGATAACAGACTCGCATCTCAACTTACATATTTAATGTAGATTTATTTTAGATTTTTGCAGTATCATAGTGCCGAGATTACAGGTGCGCGCCATATAATAAAATGTTAAATAATACTAAATGTGGTCATTGAATATAACACGGTGTATATTGCAGAAGAGAAGTTGTCTCTCAAATTGACAAGTTAAACATTATTTCATCTTATGAGATAAATATAACTAATAAGTTCTAACTATGTTTCCAGCTCTTCAAGTGATTTCAAGAGTTAATTGTTCTTCTTGACAAAGCTGTACATATTAATAAGTTAACAGGAGTGTTCAGAGGAGTTGTTCAGACTAATACCTGCAGGTGATTTCAATATCGGTTAAGGCAAAATACAAAATACCATCCGTATCACCTCGACGTCCGTTGTTCCACAACTGAGCGTTTCATAAGGCAGTTTTTGTCGCGCACCACCTCTATGTGAACCAAAATATGTATGTTTACATAAAAAATAACTCACACAGTACTACCTGTTATAACAATTATTTAAGTTTCCCTTTCCCATAAATGCATGATGTGTGACCGAGATTACACCTAACCCATGTAACAAACGTTTAAAAAATAATATACTCAAACTTTATAAATTTGTGAAGTATCAATGCCTGTAATCCAAGACTAAATAGCTCCAAGGCAAGTTATACAAAGGATACCAAAAGAGATCCAGAGCGTAATTCGTCGGCCGGCCTTGAACCTTACACTACGAAGCCTGATTGAGTATTCATCGCTGTTCACACTTCAAGCATAAACATAATATCTATGACATAATGTGCTGTCCATTGAAGAGTAAACGCCTTTTGTGGATGTTGTTGTAAATAATTTATTTAAGACATAAAATAAAATACTTCCTATTTAATACATTATTGTATTTATTTAATTATAAAATTGTATGTTATGTACATATGTCAAGTACTGTTAATATGTCAAATGGAAGAGACTGCTGCCCACGACACAGGGAATCCTATTAGAAGCATTTAACAGCCTGGCCACGGGACATTCGCCGATGCGAATATTCGCGCGGTGCGAACGGCGATGCGTCTAGCGACTGAAATAAACTCATAGCAATGTACTAATCAAGCCACGCGCAACGGCGACCGGCGATGTGACCGGCGAAATGTACCGAGCGAATCGCGCGGGCGACTGACGTCGCGACGGGCGAGCGAAACAAATGCATGAATCAGTACGGTGCAAGCCACGGAGTCGAGCGGCAGTCGCGGCGAATAGAGAAGGGAATAAATAAGTTTAGTCGTGGTCGCGGCGAAAAATGAATACAGAGTTTTTTATTACTGAAATACTGGCTAGACCAGCTATTTGGAAGTCTGGCCATCCACAGCATTAATTTAATATACCTTAATGTCAAAAACAATTTTTCAGCGGCACTTAAAATTCTATTTGCATTAACTTTTTTCTCCAATTCTGGTTGAATATTCATAAGAATATAATCGAAGGTTTCAATACTCATTCTGGTATACTCAAAAAAATAATTCTGGATATATTCTGTATTTCTCATACTTCTTGTGGAATTCTCCACAATTTCTCCAAATATTAGGTCTTGAACCAAAAGCTATTACTTTCCAAGTAATATCGAGATGATTTCGATAAAGACATTTCGCTGTCGAACTTCCTTACTGGTCGCGGCGGCGAACGTGACTGGTGACGGCACCGCGCGAATGGTCGCCTCGCCTCCCGCATCGCCGTTCGCACCGCCGATCCCCGTGGCCAGGCCGTAATGTATATTTCTTTATTGACGTTTATAAGTGTACATTGTGTTACCTACATGAATAAATTATTTTTGACTTTGACTTTGACTAGCGTGGGAGCTAGTGCCTTCTTAACTAAACATCATGTTTTTTCATGTATAATAAATATTTTCTTTTTCATTTACATGATGGCCGTCATTTCGATTACAGACATGATAAAAAATTATATCCGAGGAGAAAGTTCAGTCTACGAATTTGTTGTAACTCAATGGAATGTTTGAGTCATAATAGGCCTCCTCTACTCCTCACAGGCGCAGGCAGAAACCTGGGTAAGGGATACCCACTAAAAAACTTCTTGTACTACCTAGCATTCTACCTAGGCACCAACAGTTCAAAAGGATATGCCTTATAGGCTGCTAAACAAGACCTGCGTGGCATTTGTTATCTCTGGTATTCCATAGTCCAGGTGTTAAATAATTCACTAGATAGAATTGTGTGTAGAAATTTTATCTAGGTAAGACACAGCATCTGTTCTTTATTTGAATCCAATCAAAATTATACTAATAATTCTCAATTCTAAACATAGTCAAAAATTATTTAAATGATAGAGAATTTTGTTTTATTCCATTTCACTGCAACTTTAGTGGAATACTGTGGAATTTGAAAGATTTCGCGTCTCGCAATGCACGAGGACACAGACGGTTCGGACTGATTGTATCTGTAAAAGATTGGCAATAGCATTTCACCTAATTTAAAACCATTCCACCGAAAACCGAAATTTTATCGTTTTACATTTGCATATTTTCCTCACTGAAAGTATTTTCTTATATACAAAAAAGAAATTCTATCTATTGTTGTTTTTGCACGAAATTTAAATTATAATATTAATATTGGAAGTCCTTAGAATCAAAGAAATAACATTAATGACCAAATAGAGCATTTTATTTTATTATCTGTGTCGTAACAGAAATCTTCATATCTATGCATCTATTCGAACCACAGATTACGAATACCTATGAGCATAAGCAAGGAATTGCAAAACAAAGACATTTAAATCTAAATGTGGGGCAGTATCGCCTATTAAGTAAGGTATAGGATTGTGAAAGGCATTCAGTATTCATTGCTAGAGATTTGTACGTGAGCTCCTCGCCACATGGGAGTTTGAAGCAATTCTGCAGATATTTGCTACTTGAACACCGATATTATGGAGATGTGTTGCCAGAATATTGTAGTATAGATAATTAAAGGTAAAAAAATTACGTGGCTTCTCAAACTGAAGGAAGGCAGGAAGTGATTGTTTTATATCTATTAGTAAAAATAGTCTTATTGTGACACAACCAAAACAAAACTTAAACACAAAATTTTGGCAAAATAAATAATTTTGGGTTATTTTCATAAATATGTGACAAGAAACCGACCTTTTTAGTGTAGTTAAAAATAAATAATAAAACTTTTAATTAAAATTTTACATAATACGTGAATAAAAATTATTATTACGAACAAAGTCACGACAATTAATATACCTTGATTATGCGAATCGATCTAGATCACATAGAATAATGAATTCAAGGAACTTTAAGAGGAATTCAAGTTAAATGGAGACTTATTACAAAAGGAATTAATTATATTTTAATTAATTATGCTAAAGCTTTAAAACAAGTAATTAGCGTACACGCTGCAACTTGAAACCAGGTACATGGAGTACTCTTAATAATTCTCGAACGAGTTACGAGCTGGGTCATAAGTACTATCAAATTATCACGAAGTTTTTATATACCTATTAAAAATATTCGACATAATATACCCAAATATACAAAAAACTTAGGTTTATTGCTCTGAAGTTAAAAACACATAGTCACAGCATTTTACTATTTATGCATATAAAAATTAATCTCTTTATCCCTTGGGAAGCCATATAAACCACCGCAGGCACCTAGAATGGTGACCTCAGTAGAACAAAAGACCGCGCGGCCGCCCACTGACTACGTGGACTGACGACATCGTCCAGGAATTTGGCTCCCAGTGGATGCAGAGAGCCCAGTGCAGGGTGTACTAGAGGAAAATGGAGGAGGCCTACGTCCAGAAATGGACCAAAAAGGGGCTGATGATGAAGCCATATAAAGAAATTCTCAACTTTACTAACATTAGAAGAATATTAGAACCACTCATGGCCATGTGTAATATCATTTCAAAATCCCTATTAAATCCGCCAAAACTTGTAATACATGGTCATTGGTTACTTTTCGGTAGAGTATTTTTTTTTTCACAGTGGGGTACGAAGTAAACAAAATGTTATGATTTGAGAAATTTTTGTATCGTATAACTTAATATTATCTTCAATACACTCAATAAAAAACTACAAATAGAATGTCTAACGCAAAGACTCATCAGTACAAATCTAGTGGATAATATTATGAAAAAGATACAGAATGTAGATTTTTTCGAATTTCAATTTTCTTAGAAACACAACAACTGCTGACAACTCTGAGTATAAGCTTCGGACAAGGTCCTTTGGGTCCTCTAATATCTCATTGTAAGATGACGTAAGAAGATAAGATGACGGAAATAATAGAATGTGAAGCGCACACGTTCCTGTTTACTTTTCAAGTCACGCTCTCCCCTGAAACGTTTAAATAAATTCACCAAAACTCTGCAAACAATTTTATTTGGGCAAACATTATTTTTATAGCTATAATTCACGACAATGTTTTTTTAATAAAGCTTTTTAATGTGTTATGACAATAAAAGTAATAAATAATGGGTAATCTTTGGCAGACTGATTGTAGAAATAAATTAATTGAACGAAAATATATCTGTTTTCGTTGAAATAAAAGTTAATCTAGAACAGAGATTTTAATTGATTATTCATAAAAGCCTATGGAACACCAATTGTCGAACGCAGGTTACATTCCGGGTTGACTTTATAAGACTATCATGAAGTCTCATTAAGTATAAATTATATTTGAGTTTAGATATTCTCGTAGCAAACGAGTGGGTAGGTCTCAAGAGACTGCGCCTACACTGTGTAGTACCATTTTATGTGGGAGAAGGATTTATTAAACCTACAGAAATACTGGTTCCAAGAACTAATATAATTTAAAAAAATTCAGAAATTCTTAAATACTTTAAGAATTGTTAGTGATTTTTATTTCTATAGAGATGATAAGTAAGTACCCTTGAAGGCAAACATTTTAGATTGGCTAAACACTGTTACATATTATGTAAACTAACCATAATATTGCAAAAATGATTCATAATAGTACTTAGGTAAGCAAACCATATGTGCTTATTCTGTTTATATGTAACTAAAACTGTTTTCTCTGATAAATATTTTTCAACAACAATAAAACCTACACGTATTAAAATTTATTCGTTAATATCTGTACAAACAGTCCTTGCCATGTTTTTATATAAAAAGTAATTATAAATTACTCAAATCAAAGGATCGGGCTTAGTTCATGGCTTGACAGGACTTTCACATTTAAACAATTAAGAATTATATTTGTAGAAGCTTGTCAGTTTCGAAGATTCGAGAACGCTTTTAATCCGAAATTAAATACCTTTAGTAGGCAACAATAATTTAATTTAGCAAATAAGTTTGGAGCTGTCATAAATCGTGAAATTCGTAAGAACATCAAATAAGATGAGTATTTACTAAAGATATTTAAAATTTAATTTACAGAAATATTATATATATATTAAATATATGGATTTCTATTTGGATTGATCCATCGGGAGAAATTTTAATTACACGAATTTATTTTTTCATTAAGTTTTAATTTCTCATTATTTATTCAAGTTTACCACATCATACTATATCTACGGTATATGTTACAAAACCTTTTATCTAAAATTTATGAAAATTTAGGTAATCATAAATGTTACATGATAAAATAAAAATACCAGAAGTTGTTGTTAAGCAGAAAAAAAATAGTACCAGCAAATCAGCGGATTAGGTACGACATAGACATGGCTTTCGTTAAAATTGATCAGCCCACTATCGAATATATTCAGCTCCGGATAAGTACTGTTACCCGTTAAATTAAAAAAAAAAACAAAAATTTCTAAGATACATTAATATTGGTGTAGTATATATATTGAATTTCTTTAGTCAACAAACACTATTTAAGATTACGAATCGCGTCAGGAAAATTAATATTTAAAGATTTATCTGGATCAAAATATCTCTCAAAAATGTATTAATAACAATACTACAAGTAAACATGAAAGAGTCTTTCGTAGTGGTTTTCTAATGAGATTTTTAACCCCGACAGAGTTAAAGCTTCAAAGGTATTGATGTTAGTATCAATAAAGAAATGCAGCCTTTGTAAGAGTATTTCTTAGAAGTATAATGGATCTTCAGAATGTAATTTAATAAAGTAAGCTGTATTCTGAGATATTATGAACGCTTTAATGTTGCCAGGTTAAATTATTAGCTGATAAGATTACGTGGTAATATGAGTAAAAATGGGTAATGATTTTGTTATTAATTTTCTATTGTATGACGTCAGGTGATCAGCCTCCTGTATATGACACACGCTGTCGACTTTTTTGGGTCTCAGGCAAGCCGGTTTCATCACGAGCCTTCGCCGTTCCAGCGAATCTTAAATGCGCACATAGCGATCCATTGGTGCACAGCCGGGGATCGAACCTACGACCTGAGGGATGAGAGTTGCACGTTGAAGCCACTAGGCCAACTTTGATCTTGTATTTGATGATACCTTTGATTATATTCGAATTTTTCTATTGACGCTCTCGACAGACAAAAATACTAGGAACCTTCAGTAAGTGTTCGACAGTTGCATAAGTTTTATTAAATTAACGGATGCCACATCTATAATCATTTCAACTTTCAAAAATTGCGTGATTATTTCCAATAATTATTATTAAGCTAAAAGTTTAATTCATAAATCGGAGCGTATTAAATGTACTGGAATTTATTGGTATTGTATATTTGATTAGCTTGCTTGGCTATGAAGAGAATCCTATTACGAAACAAAATCTATAAACCCTTTGTAAATTATAGTTACAAAATATATGAATTCTTTGTAATTTGTAAAAATATTTATTGGTTAAGCGTGAGACCCTCAAACATTTGAGCGTTAGGACGTGCGTTCAAACCCCGAACCATTTCTTTTCTTGATAAAATGGATATATTATTAATATTGAAATGTCCAATATCTTGCCCTTAAAAGAAAATGTATTATTAAATCTGGATTATTATGTATTTCTAAAAGTTCCCCTAGCAGTCTTAATAGTATGATGACGTGAACGCATTGAGATTACCTACTCTAGTAAGCGTCATTGACTAAGACTTACCACTTCTGGCTTATCAGACTCGTTATCAGCCGACTCCTCAAGTATATTAGTCAATAACATACTCGGTCTCATTGATACCCGTTTTCTAGCCATAGACCGTCTCCGCATTTCCGCACTCTCCTCTTTCACTTCATCGTTTATTGCCGCGAATTGTTCATAAAAATTAATAACCCCACTCAACTCCCCATCATTACTGACGACCTCATGCTCTGCACTTATAGAAATCCTCTCCTCTAATCGCCTATACCCTTCCTCTGTGTTATTTGTGGAAATATTTGCGGAATGCCCATTATTGTACTCGTATTCTAAATCGAAGCCTCGATCGTCGAAAAGGCTTTTGAATTTCGCCCAACAACCCGTCTTTTTTACAACACTCTGTTCGATTACATCGTTTTCTTTGTGTTCCATTTTTATTATTTCAATGAGGACATTATAAACGAAATTATTCTTTTATTAGCCGTTTATACGCGGCTTCTAATACCAAGACTTCTTGTAAAGTATGGGTTGAGGAGTTTAGATCCTTTAATATTCACGACACATTATTTCACTATCACTTTTTTGAATCCTCCGCGCGTGACCACTGTAGAGATTTCCATATGACTGAGGCTAATTGGCTAAGTAATTCTGATAAAATCCGATAAGAGTACATTATTTTAATTTAATCAGTGATTATTACGGCACTGATTACTGATAAATATTTATCTAATGCCATAGCTGTTCATATCTAAATACTGGTAACAATTCGTTATAAATAATCATCGTGATTAAATTGTTCTAAGGTTGTGAACATCATAATTTTTCATGCATTGCAAATGGGAATATAATACTTCTGGCTTTTGTAATAAAGATCAATGCTGCTTGAGACCAAGTTATTTGAGCCCTACTAGTATGGGTGGTGCAAGAGAAGAACGGCAGAAGTTACGGACCGTACGGGAATCGTGGAGCTTTTTAGACTAGCGTAAGATACCCGGTAATTCATGTTGATAACAGCCAACCTTTAGAAATAAACTGGCACGTAAAGAAGATGAGCTTGTGTGATATCAAGACTAAATAAAAAACGTTGTAATAAAAACTTATTATTAATAATAATGTTTGTTTATAAAAAAGAAGGTAATGACCAGATGGATATGTGCGACGGCGAAGGCCAAGGTGTTTGCGATACCAAGGGCCAGAACCAGTCTGTTGCACAGATCCTTGTTAACAAAGACGTTGCGCTTACTGAATACTGTCTCCGACTATCGACATCTTTATATGTTCGCAGAGGGAGTTCACAGTAGCGATATTATGTATTTAATCTATATATATAAAAATGAAACCCGTTTTCCGTTGTCACGACATAACATGAAAACGGCTTGACCGATTTGTCTGATTTTTTTTTGTTGTGTTTGTAATTGTCAGGAGAAGGTTCTTATAAAAGAATAAAAGAAAAAAAATTGCGCGATAAATTAGAAAATTTAAGCATACTTAACCACCATAAAATTCGAACTTTTTGATGTAACCTTATGGCGTTTGACATAACATTGACAGAATGCGTGCTGCAAATATCGTCAAAGAGGATGTAAGAAAAATGAATATCGTTTAAAATAAATGCTTCGATTGGAGTTATTATATTGATAATATAATAATATGCGAGCCAGAAAAACAATCAAAGAATGTCGTATAAGCATTTAGCATTAGAATAATAAACACTTTGTTTCTGAAATATTTTTTAATGAATTATACCAATTTGAAATCAATATTCATAGTTAAGACAGGACAACGTCTGTCGGGTCCGCTAGTATTATATATATTAGGGATCCCAATCACATTCCAAGCAGGCGCTTGATTGGAACCCGCAAAGAAAGTGGAAGCGTAGCCGTCCCAGGCAAACCTGGCGCCGTACAGTTGCAGATGAGGCAAAGAGAACCGGAAGGACTTGGAGCGAGGTGAAATACGAGGCTCAAGACCGAACGCGATGGAGACTCACCGTGGACGCCTTTTGCCCCATCTAGGGGTTATAAGACATGAAGTCAAGTCTTATATATATCTATTATTTTTTCGACATTACCATATTGGCTTTTATTATTTATTTATTTAGTTATTAAGCTTACAACATCACACACAGTACAAAATCTACTAATTATTTTACAAAATCTTACATCTAAAATGTTTGACAATTAATGAAAACATAAGTTTCACAAATTTTTTTTATTAAATACAATTAAAACGATAACACAAGCACACAATAAAATAAAATTACAGAAATTTGTTGGCACTAAGGCTGCTGCCTCGAATTTTGCGGGCAGCGGGGCGGCGGCGGCGGCGGCGGCGCGGTAGCGGCAGGATCTTATGCGTAAAATCAAATGGACCGGTTCTCGAAAACAGCGGCGTGGCAGCGGCGCGAGGGCGGGTAACGAGAGGTGCAATCGCCCGTTCCCGCGCCGCAGCCGCCGCCGCCCCGCTGCCCGCAAAATTCGAGGCAGCAGCCTTAGAGCAGAAAAAAAAAGAAAAATCATCAGCAAAACAGCGAAATTAGGTTCGAGAAAGGCAGCCCACAATGCTTTCCCTAAAAAGGCTTAGTAAAGATAAGGTATATATTTTTGTATACATAAATATTTTTTTAATTTAAGGAATCCAGTTCTCTGATGTTGTTTTAACAGAAAATTTACAATCACTATTATATTGTGCACAACGATTAGGAACCTCTTGTTCAACCACGTTTAACCACCACCATTAAAACTTTATGATAACAATACCAATTTCAGTTGGATATCGTGTATACGGATTCAGGTGAATCACTTAAATCAAACAATGATATGTTTGCACACATTGATAACTGCAAGTTTAATTAACAATCAAGAACAGTGACAGTCAGCCTACTAAATAGAATTCAATGTTTATAATTCAAACACTTGTTATTAAATGAAGGTTATCATGTATTTCCCTTTTTTTAAGCCTTTTATATGTAAATAAACATTCCAATTAGCGATTAATTAATTAGTGATATTAATGACTACTGAGATCAAATGCGTTGAGCGATGTACATTCATAGGATTATATATAAAAAATAGAAACAATTGTATATTGTGGAAGTTTGTTATGGAAGAGCTGGGAACCCTGACAGATGTATCATAAACTTACGTAAATCTAACAATTGTAACGCATAATTTTAATAATAAACATTTGTAATAAATAAAACTCCCAATCATCATACACCATTATATAAAATCAATATAATTTGTTTACCATTCTACCATTGTTTAACAATGTATTTAAGAAGCTCAGAAATTGCTTCAATTGACATCGCTCTTGTGTCAATGCAATGGACTGCCCTTTTGAATTTAATGATTTAATATACTTTAAAGCTACTCATATAATAATGGACTTAAGATTGTCAGCATGAATAAATAAATAATTATTATTATTAAGTTTTATTTTATGACTCATCTATCTCAATTCTGCCGTCTGTTGGTTCTTAGTATAGAAAGTTATTTGAAAAAATTAATTCCGTGCACATAATTATCGTTAATTCACTCAATAATTTACATGGTCGTATCTATACACTACATTCATGAAATCTAAATATAATACACTGCTTTTAACCGACTTCAATGTTGTTATCAGTTTACCTGAATGTACGCGATGTTAGATGCAATTTGAGAATGATCATATTATGTCAATGAATGTGTGTTCAAAAAATTCAAGAAAATAAAGTCGTGTAGTGATCTTTTTTGATTAAATAGTGAAAGTTTCATTTATATCAGTAAAGTAGTTTTTGAGATACTCCACTCTTTTCTAGACATGCATAATATAATATGTAGGTAGATAAATTATATTGACAGGTATTTATAGTCAGTTTAATTTTCCTAATTTTTTAGATAAAATACTGTCTAAATTTACATTCCTTTCTCTCTTCTCTATCTAAATCTCTTTTCAACACAGCTTGTGTTGAAAAGAGATTTAGTTAACATGAAAATTTAAGTCAAGAAATTTAGCTAGGTTGATATTTTCCGACAATTACAAATTGTACTTTTTTAATAACGATGGGCGTTTATAAAAACTTATAGAGGAACTTTAGCTTAACACGTGGGTTAATTAATATATTTCAACTTACAGCGACATCGACTAGAGGCTCATCTTCAGGCGTAAGAGCGAGGGAGGAGCGGCGACCTGCGCGCGCGCCTGGAGACCCACTCGAACTACCTGCAAAGAAACATTAAGCTGTGTTAATATGGAATTAATCTTGTCAAATCATTACGGTTATGTACGGGCCTCAGTCGATACTTTGATTCGCGAGGATCCAGAGCATTTCCTACAAAATACCTTTAAAAAACTAAAACATTAATTTCTCATTAAGAGAATTACAACATTCACATAAGAAAATACTAATACATTACGCTTTTTAATTAATTGTATATTACAATAGCAGGCAAAAAACAGAAGACTTATAAGATAAAAATACAGCTATTAAAAAATTTTACACAAAAAATAATACAAAACAACAACAATGTATAATAAAATATATAAAAAAAATCAGTGGCGCTACAGCCCTTTTGGGTCTTGTCGTCAGATTTCTGTATCTGTTCCTTGATCAATTGTCAATCTAATAGAAAATAAATGATCAGCGCACATAGCGCGAAATTCTACTGGCACAGCTGGGGATCAAACCTACGACCTGAGGGATGAGTGGCGCACGCTGAAGCCACTTTTTTTTATGAGGTGAAAATGCGCTTACGCAGGCCCGTATCAAACGCTGAAGCCACTAGGCCAACACTGTTTATATACATACATATATAATATGAAGAATACCCGAATTGTTTTACCGTTATTTGAGAAATCTTTAATATTTCTGATAGCCTGTTCTTATAAAAGAAATCGATGCAGGAGTCTTAATAAAGGAACATTCTACGTATTTTCATCACCTGTCATACCATCATAATGTGGTGGCACATGCTCTTTAACCCTATATAAATTTATGAAAACATCATGATTTATGAAATGAATAAAAGAAGGTTACCTACAGAAAAAGAAAATAAAAAAAACTTAACCTAGTGTAATTCACTGGAAACTGAGACAATATCAGATAGAAAAAAATTTGGAGCTGTTTTGTAATTTCACACATGCAATTTACCATTTGTTTTGTAATGCCTGGGAGAGAACACTTAAGTGATAAGGACTGCCCGTAAACCTAATAAATTATTTAAAAAATAATTAAAATTTAATTGTTAATGCATTGCCGCGGTGAACTACTAGTAATATAAGTACATTCCTGTCTGAAATACAAAACCAATCAGTTTTAGCTTTGTAATCATACACACACATACACTCGCTCATATGTTGAAAAAACATGAGTTTTGGCAGATTTGAGTAGACCATGTCTGCGATATCGATCCCGCGGGTTTCGTATGCAATTTTGATGTACTTACTACTACCAGGAATCAACTATTTGCCCATTAAGAGAATGTATCAATCTAACAGGTGAAGTAAAAATTATTTAAATCAGCGATTCGTTGCAATTATACAATGCAGTTGAGTGTGATGAAAAGTGTAATTATTAGTTTTAACAGGTGCTAGTTGCGTCTATATTAGATCGTCGAGGTCATCCAGACTGGTTCGCGTTTTGCCCCTCAATGGTTACACATAGTTACAAAACTCGCAATTTGTGCTCGTAAAAATAACGGTACTAAAATCAATTTTATATTAAGCTTACGAAATTGGAGCGATAAGATTAAATAATTGTAATACTTTTTTTATTTAAAATCAAAATACAACAAATTAAGTGCAATATTTTGTACTACATTTTTATTTAGTGCTAATGAATATAAATACGAATGTTGCGAAAGTATGTGAACGTATTTTAATTTATTCAGTATTTTATTACCACGTGCTTGACATCTACCTACATAATCGGCATTATCAATTAGAGATGTCAATTATCAAGGATTCGATTAGATAGTAGAATCGTGTCGTACCTTCTTTGTACTATATAGGTGTAAAACATAAATACACGAAATCCAAATTCAAATATTACCCACCAGTCTCAATGTCATCGCTCCCGCGCCTCTGTAACCATCTTTGCACTATGTCTATACTGGTTTCCTCACCAGCCAGCATTTTCTCTACACATAATTATGTAACGAAAAAAACTAAACCACTCACTCATTCACTGATTTACACCACAGATTACATAGTAAAGAATAAATTAAACACGAGAGCAATTCGCGCGCAAATTTGACAGCCAGAAATATTATATTTTTTAAGTGATAATCACCGAGATGCGAGTAAACAAATGTGCGATTTATTTTTACTTGGCAATGTTTTTTTCGCGGGAATATAAACTTTACTGTCACGTGTTAAATGTCACATGTCGATGTACAGTTTGTGAGACTGCCGGTTGGGTAATGGCCGTCACGGCGGTAGTTTGAAGAAGGGGGGTGAACGAGTGCCTCGTAAGCTTATTGAATTACAATGAAAAGAAACAAATGCCGATAGACTGGTATTTGATGGTACATGGTTGTCAGCTAAATGTTAGGTCGTATTTCGTAACGGAATGTTAGGTAACCGCGGCAGCTAAACCAATTCAAGTTTTACCTGTTAGCCTATTATATCAATAATATTTCTTATTATGGATTGAAATCTTATCGGAGTAGGATGAAACATTAAATATTTAAAGGTCGTAAATATTGTCACCATGAGATTTTTTTACGAAAACAATTAAATAAATAGAATATCGATTTAAAGTCATAGAACCTATTACAATTATGTTTTTGTCGCAACTTCGTTTAAAGTTATTTTCATGTATTATTCTCCGTTAGTAGTTTTCGCTACTTTAAAACAGTAACGCTTATAAAATATCAGCATGGATTAAGTATATAAATTTATTACGAACAGACAAAAACTCAAATTACGGTAATAAAAAAATATGGTGCATTTTCCTGTATCATATCCGAAATACACTCCTTCATCGCCATTCAAATTACATTCCGTAAAGACAAAAAAAGCAAATTAATAAAAAGTATTTCAGGAATTTTGACATTCATACTCGGTTTTCGTTTAAATTTTGACTTCAAAAATGATAATTACATCCTTAACTTACTTTACGAGTTGTAAATATGTCATTTTATCTTGGCAGAAACACCTGTTTCTTTGCAAATAAATTAAAAAATCAATTATGTGACGAATGACAGCTCTCTTGATAAAAACCTCAGCTCTTTTAGGTTAATGTTTCGTGTTATTAATTATACAAATATGTTATTTGGTCAGATCCATTTTATTTCTTAAACACTCGATCAAAAAAGGCACACTTCTTGCATCCAAGCCCGCCAGATTGTACATTGGATACGATCAAACGTTGATTAGACTTAGTTAGCCATATTAAAACTACAATCGGGCATCTATTGTAATGCATAAAATAATCTGGAGTTTCTGCTAGGTACACGATATATTTGTACATACATTTAATCTTTATAAAACACTACAACGACCAAATACTTGTAATTGTTTATTTTTGTTTTACTTTAATACTTAAAGGATTTAAACACATTCAGTAACATTATAAACACACCGAAACATAGTATTATTTATATATGATATTATAGTATGATATTACTACAATACTTATAAATATGTTTAAGATGTGAAATGCGGGTTGTTTTTGTTAACATAACTCAAAATATTTGTGAAATAGGCATGTTTTATTTTACTATGTAAAAATAGAAATAAAATCTGACGACAGCGACATTTGATTGACACCCAAATTGAAATAAAGCCAATACCTTGTCAAGACGGAGGAATAAAAATGTTTACACCTATATTACTTGCGTTTTTACCCTAAATATATATTTAATACTAGGTTGACATTCATAAGTATGCTCTAAGAAGCATCTAAATTGAATAAACGTATTTTGATTTGATTTGATTTGATTAGGTAAGAGAATTTTTTTTTTTAAACTGATGTCCAAGATACAATAAAAAGAGGAAGACAATTTATTATTAATATTTAATTTATAATGTTGATAGATCAGATTAAAGAGATAGCAAGTACATTGCAGTGAGTGGCATAAGGCAGACAGAAATGGCGGGATTTGGAGGAGCCCTTTGCCAAAAAAGAGCATACAGGTGCCTAGAATTAATAAGATGAATGAGAGAAATATAAATGTATTTCAATGAAAAGTATCTAAAATAGGCTTTCATTATTATGTTTACAGCTCAGGATCGATTCATGATTCTGGTACACTGTTGCACATGGGCCTTAGCCAAAAAGCTTATCTAGTAGAAATGTGCGGGTTACTCTTGCTGTATTTGATATGACTGCTTTTTGAAGCATGATATAAATGGATTTCGGGAGGTCTAACAATTTGATAGATTTGTGCAACTGTTTTAGTGATGGACTTTTAACTACATTTTTGAGATATTTATATTTGGTGATTTTATACGAAGTCAAAGTCATCTTATTAGTGCGATTGGATGAAGAGAACATTTCAACTATATTGAAGTTAAAAGTTAGCTGAGTTAGTACTTAAGTTAGTTCACTTTACACAGCGAGCGAAGTCAATTTTAGTACGTAAACTTATATTATACGAGTGAATGTATTTCTTCATAGTTATTTAATGAAAGATCTTTGGCCCGAAATTCACACCAAAATTTAAAATAAATAACTCAGTGGCGCTACAGCCTTTTAGGTCTGGACTTCAGATTATTGGACATGTTTCATGATCATTTGTCAATCTAATAGGCAAGTAGGTGATCAGCCTCCTATGTATACACAACGTCGACTTTTGCTCTAAGGAAAGCCGGTTTCCTCACGATGTTTTTCTTTACCGTTCAAGCGAATGTTAAATGCGCACATAGACAGAAAGCCCATTGGTGCACAGCCAAGGATCAAACCTGCGACCTCAGGGATGAGAGTCACGCGCTGTAGCCGCTAGGCCAACACTGCTCAAAACACCAAAATTTACTTACCGAAAAAATACGCTTTATTTATTTTGATTTACGTTTACCATAAAATTATTTGATAATCATCCAGAGATTAATTGTCGCTACAATTTATATATTAAATATACCAGTCCATATATAATTATATCTATGTATAACATATAGTTACCGTTTATAATTTAAATTCCATTATCCGACCATAACACAATCAGTCAGCCAAAAATTTTCAACGGTAGCAAAAACCTTATCACATCACTCAGCGTCAAATTAACTTTTTAGTGATTTAGGCCTGGAACTAAAAAATCTAGCCATTATGCTGTTTTATATGAATGATAATTAAAATACTTTTTCTCGACAGGCAACCTAATAATATGTTAACAGTAAAGCAATCAAATTTGCACTAAACAACAGATTTTATCATACTTTATATAACAATTTTTTTATTGTTGAGAAACCAATTTACAGACCCCCGCGCCGGGGCAACTTTTAAAAGTGACGCGGGGAGTGTGGTGCTCGGCCCGTGAAGTGCAAGGGACACCTACCCACTAAATCCAACAGCCCCATCTGCTCGCTATGGACGACAGGCACGGTAACAGTATCAAACACTTAAGTCAACTATTATAAGGTTTTCTTTATAATTTACGATTGTTCAAATGGAAATATTCCAAATTAAATATATTTTAAATAATATAGCGACACATTCTTCCACGAGACGCAAAGAAGCAAAAACTCAATAGATACTTTTATAGCTCTAACACTCAATATAATAAATTCTTTAACAACGCAATAAAAATGCCAGTTTCACCCCCAAACGTCAGTGCTATCAGACACCTGGTAAATTAAAGGTAAAATATAGGTAGTCTATTTATCGGTAAAACTTGAAAGTTCTGGCCAGATGGTACGAAGAGGGCTTGAGGGGTCTAATTAAGGCCAATTTCAGCTCGACTCTTAATTAAAGAAGCACAAGCTATGGAGACAGCAATTAAGACGACGTACTGTGAAATTTGCAACAATTTTGTATGCCATTAATTATTCTGATACAGCCAAGAATTCATTACGAAAGTAATGTATGGTGATTTTTGCCCATTTCGCGTTCCTACTTTGTTTTGGAGCTTCGAGGGTTTTTCATGTTTTTGCAGGTACAACATATAATCGCTATACTTTCTCCTAACAAATAACTTATATGCGATTGCTCATATCTTAGAACTATAAATAAATAAATAAGTGGCGCTACAACCTTTTTACTCTAGGCCTCAGATTTCTGTATCTGTTTCATGATTAATTCTCAATCTAATAGGCAAGTAGGTGATCAGCCTGACACACTCTTGACTTTTGGGTCTAAGGTGAGCCGGTTTCCTCACGAATTTTTCCTTCACCGTTCGAACGAATGTTAAAAGCACACAGACAGTCCATTGGTGCACAGCCGGCGATCGAACCTACGACCTCAGTGATGAGAGGCGCACGCTGAAGCCACTAGGCCAACACTGCTCGACAGGCCAGAACTATATCTAATTAAATATAAATATTTCCCAATCCCTTATAACTCAATGTAATCTGTGGTTGTACGATTAAATCTGTCTTGTGCTCGCGAAATCTCTTGATCTCCGTCGTGAGTGATACAGTAGAAACGTGACTGGACACGTGGTTGGCATTAAAGTGATTTATTTTGACTATTCATCAACGTTCGTGATAAATAAGGCTTTTATATTATATAATAATGTCGCGGTCACGTCTCACAACTACAGGACGACTTTCCATACGATTTTCACCAAAAGATAGATCTTTTCCGTGAGAATGGATTAGGTGTATATTTCATTAGGCCTTGTCATACTGATGAGTTCTAGGCGATGTGTCGGAAAAGAACGGCATTTTTCTCTCCCTTGCCTCAGTATCGCTGTACTCCGTCGTTTGTAAAGCAATGTTGGAGAGAGATTGAGAGACAAGTGTATGCGCAGGCTGTTTTTTTATTTAAATTGTAAAAAAAATAGTAATTGAAAAAGTTCGTTTTTACTAACTGAAATGGGTGTGTTTTATCAAAACAAAATAAATTATTATGTTCCTATAGGTATTCTGAGGAATTAAAAATCTTGCCAAAGTAAAAAGACACAAATCTACGCTAAACTGCGGATTATAACGTAGTATATTACAAATGCGACTGCGCAAGTGTCCAAGAGCGTACTCAAAAGCTGTCTCAGATATCGAATCATTGTTGTCATTAGAGATGACTGTTGTGTAAGATATGTCGTAAGATGTATCGTGGCTAAGTTGCTAAATATAACCTGATAACTCCCGGAAAAAACAAACAAACGCCTTAATAACCCTTAGTCACCTTTTATGGCGATTTTCCTTTACTTATTCTATGAGCCAGCACCCCACTAGGCCAACACTGCTCAACAGGCCAGTAGTATACCTAGTTTAATATAAATATTTCTCAATCTCTTATAACTAAATTTGATACGAGGTTGTACGATCAAATCTGTCCCGTGAATATGTTTTTCTTATTAACAACTAGGTGATTAACCAGATCGGAATGTGCCTGACGCGCGCCGTAATATTTTATATAAGAAATAGTTGAAACTGAATAATTAATTTAGTAACAAAAAATACATATTAATCCTATTACAAACAGTAGTAATAACGTTAAATATATGTTTTAATAGATAAGATTATCGTTTAATAATAAATCCTGATAAGTCGGTGTATTTCAATAAAAATATTATGTAGTAATACAATTTTCTACATATGTTTAAAGGAAATTTAAGGTCCTAATAGTAGGAAAAGCTTTAAATCTTTAGATTTATATCTGACATGTCTCAGGAGTATAGACATTAAAAGTTTGACAATATAATGACACTTCATTGAATGGTCTTCACCACTTTGTGAGGATACGGGAAAGAAACTACAGCTGATTTATTATTTAGTTTTTTTAATAACCTCATGAGGTCGAAAAAAGAAAAATTTACGAAAGACTTCATATAATGGTATCCCATATATGAAAGAAGGTAAAGAGGCCGTCAGACATGGAAACACGATCCGCCGGAAGAATGGAAAAGATCAGCTCGTGAAAGGGACTACTGCAAACAACATGGGGAGGGCTGTGTCGGAAGACAACCTGACCAGCTGGCTCCTGATAACTAGGGTGTAAAAAAAAACGTGTGTGTACTTATACACACAAGCTTCTTTGGCGTAACAAGATAAAAATCTTTTGAAAAAATTTATCTTTCGCGTTATTCTACGTTTGTAGAAAAAACTACACTAACAATAGAAAAAAATTACTCACATAATTTTTCCCTAACGGGCCAAAAGAAGTATGACTTCGAAAAAACTAAAATGTTGTCTATAGCTAACTTCAGGGTGTTGGTTTTTAGTCACGGTGTGCGCGCGCATCGTAAAAACCTAGCGCGCTAAAAGAAGGATAACTTATGATTAAAATGTATGTTATCGCTTAGGTTAAAGTTATGTAAAATATTTGGTTAATGAATAAAGGCTTTTATTATTATTACTCTGTTTTCATCGGGCCATGGAATAGAAATTGTATTCTCCAGACAGCGTTAGCAAATCAGCCTACAGAACATCCTACTATATTTAAATGAAAAGGACTGGCTGCACTTTTTCCTTTGTAGTAAAGCAACACTGACTTGTCACCATAACCAAATTACATGAAACTCAATATTTGAAATTCATGTACCAAAACGAGGGTTATAAAATTTATCCCACTTGCATTTAAATATTCATAGATCTCGCAATTCTTTTGTTTGTTTCGATTCACTGATTTGTTTTATCAAACAATTGTTTCGTACATAAAACTATTTTCAGTAATATTTCATTTACACCTATCAAACCTCGAAAAGGTTCAGTTGTACAAGATTTAATTGTGTCAAATTAAACTTACTCAACATTCTCTGTGAAAAAAACATAACTGTGAAAACTATCTCGAAAAACGAAGGCTTGATATATTTCAATAAATTTATATAATTAATTGATAATAATTTTAATAAATATATGTCGTTGTTATACGAGTATATATGTTGCTTGTTAAAGCGCAAGTTCTGCTTGAAGTTATCACGACTAATAAATGTACTACACGGTCAGTTATTGAATAGTTTAAGCTATAGTTAAAAACAAAGTTATAACATCATTTACAAGCATTTATTGCGCTCCAAGATTTGTTAGCTTTGAGACACAGTGTTTTTTAACTTTTTGAAATTTATTAGTAATATACAAGTATATAATAAATCTAACAATTAATAATTTTAAAAAGTCATAATGTTCTGAATGCGTTCTTCGCCACAAATGTCATCCAACATCCCCACATCACCCAGACATGATATAAACCAAAACCGAACTATAAAAATTCACCGAAGACAATTTACTTTTGTTTATGGTTACGGGGTTCGCACATATATGCACTATGCAAAGAGTGGTCAGTATGCATTTCTTAATCACTAAAGTAATATATAAATATTCAGAAATTGATACACAAAATCTTTACTTGCTGTTTACATTACATTTCATCAATAATTAAAAATTAATAAAAAGAAAATTAAAACAAATTTAAAAGTTTGGTCCCAGTGGTGGACCTGTAACGCTGGCAGCATTTCCTCGCTGTATTGCGATACTTATTCGTTGAGCGAGGCAAACACCAGCTCTGGGGTCACCGGTACTCTCTACCAGGCGCCTACTTAAATATTTAATTAGCGCCTGTGCACTTGAACCCCACGGTCCAAGAGTCTATACTCCAAAGGGAACAACATCGAAGTTGGAGGAAGCACTCTTATATTTGAGCCGTTTTTTATTTAATTTAAATTAAATTATTTGGCACTTCAATCCCTAATTTAGCGGTTCCAAAAACTATAAATGACAGTTGTGCGGTACCATAAACTAGAAAAATGAAGTACATATATACAAATGTAAGTAAAACGTGCTTGCAATTGTTTTTTCAATGCAGGTCAAGCCAGTTCAGAAAAGCTATTTCAATTTAAAGCAAATTGTGTAAAATGTGTTCAGTGTAAAAGTGTTGCAGGGAAATGGTTGTTTATTGCCAGCTCTGTCGGATATAAGTGCATGAATAATAGCCAGGCTTATATTAATAGCAGCTTTCTAAAACAACTATTTTATATTATTTTTGAGTGAAATTGAAAATGTTGCATTTTTTAGGCGATGATGTGTGATAGATGTGCCTAACATAGATCTAACATATTTATTTCCAAAGACAGAGGAATCATTAGCTTTCCGAAGCTCATATGTTACGTTTAATAAGAGGCTTATTTTATATTTTTACCTCCTTATTTATAAAATCAGTCTAATTACACCGTATTTCAAATTTATTTTTTCTTCCAAATATATTGTCGGTGAACCTCCTTGGTCGTATTATTAAAAAGAGCTGGATTATATCGTATTTTTAATATAAAATACCATAAAAGACTAAAAGCCCTGTTTCATTTAATTGTTAAGTGGTTATCTCATTTTACTTTTGTCTTTGCTCTTAAACTTAACAAATCGCTTTACTTAAAATGTCGATAAGACATTTTTATGTTATCTAAAGCAGTATATTAACAAAAAACATGGAAGTCCTTTTATGGATAGCATCAGAATTATTTTCTTTATTTATTGTGTAACAGCCTGTCACAGTTATTTGACATAATATTTTGGAAATAAATGTAGCCTATGTTTCTTAAGGATAATGTATCATTTTAATAGTAATAAGCAGGTTTTGATTTGATTGTATAGGGGTATTATACTATGAGTTAAGGGTAAACTTAGAATGGTTAACAAAAGGTTTTCTGTGGATTTTGTAGAGGTGGCTTAATTATATAATAGTTGTTTAATATTTTTTGTTGAGAGTAGGCAAGTAAGTGATCAACCTTCTGTGCTTGACACACACCTTCGACGTTTTTGGCCAATTTTCCTTCGCACGAGTTAGTGTTAATAGCGCACATAGAGAAAAAGTCCATTGGTGCACAGCCGGGGATCGAACCTACAACCTACAGTTTTTCCTCCTTACCTACAAAATAAATGATCAAAGAACCATATTTGTAAAGCCAAAATTGGCCGCAAATAGATTTTAACGTGGCCAAAAAGCCCGAACAATACGTGTAATATATTTTATGGTTAACAGTGCTGAGAGAGAACAGTCCATCAATTCAGTCCCGTGATTCAAAACTCTTTTCCATAGGCACATACCTATATAACATTACTCAATAAGCATGGTAATCGTATGTCGACTTGTCAAGTTAGTCACGACACGCAAGTAAAATTGATGGCTTTCTACAGCTAATCAAGATCGAGGAGTCGATATATTATATTTATGAGATGTATTATTATTGAAATTGATGGTTAGGTTAGATTATAAGGACTATTTGAGTATAGTTCAATTGCATACTATGAAAAGTTTGTTAGTTCTCTTTAGGGCGATGGAAAGATGATAGGGAAGAAAAGAATAGACAATTAAAGAATACAGCTTTAAGAAAAACAACTAAGGTAACAGGTACAATAAAATAAATAAACTTAAGAGGAAATGGGCGGGGCAAAGTGGAGCATAAAAGTACTAAACTGGTGCCCAAGGTACAGGAAATTAAAAAGAGGAAGACAATTTAGAAGGTGGATAGACCAAATTAAAGAAACAGCAGGTGGCACCTGGAGGAATGGCGGGATTTGGAGGAGGTCTTTGCTAAAAAAGTGCACACAGATACCTAAAAGGAGATTGAAATAGACCCGTGTTTAAATGTCCAAACTCAAAGTATCTGAATTAAAAGGCTATTATTATTACATTAGGTTAAGGTGAGTACAATGCATAAATGTCACTTAAATTGTTAACTAATTTTAGTTTATTAAATAGATTATATTTTTTCGTCATACCGCTTAATGTTTTGCTTGTTTTAGGTTGATTTTTTATAACTTACTATTATTTAAAAAATAGAAAGAGAGATTTAATTATATAACAGGATATTTAAGAAAACACTTGTAAATCACATATCTATAAAATATACTATTTTAAACCAAACACTGAAGTTTTTGATCATAAACTAGGCCTGGTAATTTTATGCGTTTTAATTCGTTCGTGATTCTACCAAACGCCTAGATATAAGTATTAAAAAGTTTTACTCTCGTAGCTAAATAGACTAGAATAAAAGAATTACATTGTTAAAAAGTCTCAAAGTGTGCGCTGTAAATCAAAATAAATTGCAGCAATTTTAATTGCATTCGTTGCGAGACATAAATCTGATTTAATTGCTACGATATCGACAGTTCTGATTCAACTACTGACCTCTGAGCTTATTGCAAAAACTATCATTAAAAAAAAGTTGAATTTACAGTTCTGAATCGTTTACTAAAACCTAAACATAACGATCAAATATACAGTATTTAAAATTCTCTTAACTTACGAAATAATAATAAAATGGATGAATAAAAAATTAAAACAAATTTTAAGGGTTTGGTTAACGCTGGCAGCATTTCCTCTCTACATTGCGATACTTACTCGTTGAGCGAGGAAAGCACCAGCTCTGGCGTCACATGTACTATCTACCAGGCGCCAACTTAAATCTCTAATTAGCGTCTGTGCACTTGTGCACGGCCCAAGAGTCTCTAAACGGTAACAAAATCAAAGTTGGTGAAAAGACTGTTATATTTGAGCCGTTAATAATGATTTATATTTTTTTGCAGTAGTGATCAGACCATGTTTTCATGTTACTGTATAAATGGAGTCAAACTTTTAATAAATTAATAAAAACTAATAAAACACGAGCAAGTCAACGCTATTAGCAACGCTTGATCGATTTTTGTTTCTTATTAATTTACGACGACATTAATCCGCATTATGCAAGCAAGCCTAATGTAATAACATGATTGACTCTTAAATACATATCTAAATTGAAATAAAAAATAGTGATATTAACACATGTTGCGCCATTACCGCTACCACCTCCTTCAATTTATTATAATCGGTAAAGTCATGGAAAAGATCATGGCTTGGCGAAAAGTCGTAATACCCGTCCACTCTTAAAATTGCGACGTTAGAGAGTAGACGGGTATTGCGGAAGAGTTGCTTCATCTGACACAGAACAAGACACGCTTCACGAGACTTACGGCCAACTTCTAGTAATGGAGAGACACCCAAAGAAGAAGATGTTAATAGTGCTCAAATTAAATTTTGATTGCACTAGAAAAATAATTCAAATATTTTTACAATTCCGTTCCGTCGATTTTTAAACTTTGTCCTCTTTTGTTTCCTTTTATCAAAATCATACATTCTTTGTTTATAGGTGTTAAATTAAAGGTAACGCAGTTATCAACTAATTTTACCTAAAACTAAAGTCACTTAGTTTCAAATGAATGCCAACCTTAGTAATAATTCACAAAGCCTTATTTAGGCCGAATCGTGTATCAATTTAACGAGCTTGTCGTGTCCATACTTAGAAACTTACACATAAGTGTTACTAATTACGAATTATATAAACTAGTTTGCTTATTCGTTGTCGCCACAAAATATCTTAAAACTTGGCAAAAAAAGATTGAGTGGTTAAGTTAATTTTCTTTTTGCTCTCAAAGATCACACATGTAACAAGGAGAAGAATCAGATACTTATGAAAATATGTTATTTAAAGGATATACATCTGTGTAAATGACATGAGAACTAAAGTAGGCGCAGTGTTAACCAGATCCATGCAACTTCCCCACAATTGAGTAGCCCGAAATATCGCAGCACAACCCACGACGAGTCTCTTTGTATTGAAGAAGTCGCATGGGTGAGCGAATCATCTGCGAATATAGTGTAAATACATAATTATATAGGAATAAAGAAAATAATAATAACAGCAAACAGCAGCAAGGTTTCTAAAACGACTCGGCGAAAAAACTCCACCGCGTAATTTTCCATCACAGTTTTAGTTTAGTAAATGTTATAAGACTCTTTTAACCTCCCATGGATATTTAGCATTTGTATTTGCGGCAGTCTGGTTAACCCCAAGGATGTATATGATGCTGCATGGTGAATTGAGGATATTAGGATTATTTAGCCTTTCAAAGGATATAGTATCTAATCCTTGTGGAACTCCTTGCGCCCTTCCATCTTTCCTAGACAGTTTAATATGGGTTCATTTAGGCGGCGGTTAAATTGGTATCTCTTGGACAGAAGTGCCCTCAAATAGGCACTCACTTTAAACATCTGAACGTCTGTCCAGGTGTCAAAAAAAAATCGTCTATACAGTACAATTTTTTTATGCCCATATAATTTGTGACACATCTTTAGGTGTAATTAAGAAGTAATTAGAAGTCCAGCGATCCAATAAAGGTGCTTAGATGTAAATAACAGCTGTCAATATTGTGGTCGCTATTAACCAGTGTAACAAGGTCATTCACCCAAGACTGGGTCACGTTAAACGTAGAATGTTTTGAACAGTCGGCCTATATTTCAGAGAAATAAAATTACAAGTAACCAATTATATAGTTGGTGATAGTTTAATTTTTGTTAACTTTTAATGCACTTTCCCTACAGTACTTTTCCTTGAAATCGCTATTTTATAGCTTTTATAAAGTTAATACTTTCACAAGTTTACAAGCGTATTGTATTGTAACCGCCAATTTAGCCATAACTATTCTCCAGGCCCCAGCAGCTTTTTCCAGTTCTCAGGCCTCAAGAGAATGCTCGCTTTAAATTTTGAGCCGGGGGCGGCGGCCGAAATAAGGGCCGAAATAATAGCCGAAACTGGGGCTTTGGGCCTACAAATCGTACTATAAAAATTATATCGAATTTTTTTATGACCGCTATAATCGATGTATCCTCTCGAATTAAATTCTTTAATAAAAAAATTTGTATGTAAGCCTACGTACTTTACAGCCAAACTTATAATATGTAAATATATGAATTCGTCAATGTAAAATTATAATATATTCTCATTTTGTCAAGGGCTTGACAATAGGCTTAAAAAATCCCAACTGATCGAAGTATACTAGGAAATAGACCTCATTACTCGATCGAATGATATATGATTCGCAATGACTTAAGATACTGATCGTTGTGGGAACATTAACATGTGTGTTGATAAATGCATTCTTGAAAGGGCTAATTGGGTATTTCAATATATTTATTAAACGCGAATAAATATAGCAAGTGTTTTTGCTATGTGAAAATGGCTGCCATGGTAACCATACACCAAATAGTACCCGTTTTAAAATAAGACCTGATTTAGACAATATAGAAATTTAATTTTAATTTGTTTATTAGTAATCTTAACCCTTATCGTGGCAAGATTCTTTTTTTAGAAGAAAAGCAAAAAAAAATTATATAGGTAGCTTCTTTGGGGCATAAAAATCATCGAAAAAATAAATAAAAAAAACGTGACATGAAAATTTTGGAAAAACAAGATGTATACTATTCTATACATTGCTACACGTACAGTGATTATCGCATTTTCAGGAATGTATATTATGCTATACATTGGTATGTTTAGGGAGAGTTGAAATGTTACTAGTAGTTTTTAATATATACCAAAAGATTATTGTAAATAACATGATTTTAAATAAAAATAACTGTCTTGGTGGACATAAAATGTTTAATAAAATTAATCTTTCTTGAACAACAAAATAATCGTAATTTAATAATTCAGAGACTCTATTGCTTGCAGTGGTACTCCAAAAAACCTTTTTTGATTCTTCACGTAACAAAGATGAACCTTACATTTTGTTCACAAAGTACTTGCCTGGCCAACTTTGCAGTACTTGCACCTCTCATATCCGGTTATTTGCGGCCAATGATCATATTTGTCACACCGGACATCATCGCATGGTTTTTCACTGAAACGTTTCGACCTCGTTTCGGTAGGCCACTGTATATTTCATATCTAAAATCTTCTAGACGATCCTGCTTTCTAGTGGTGTTTATCATTTTGTTATGTCTGTGACGTAAAGCCAAGCGTTGTTGATGCCTACGAGTATATCCAAAAGCTGCAAGAAAATTTTCATATACCACCTGTGCCATCTTATTCCAGTGCGATATAATGCAATCAGCATGTCTCGCCAAATCGACACCTCTAAAGTGACGATTATAGTCTTTAACAATTTTAGGACATTTTACATCAACACGAGATTTTGCTTCTTTGCCGAATCGTTTTATATTTTCGACAGGGTATGCATCATCATAAGAACTCACCAATGTGACCTGTTTATTATCAACCCACTTGACAATACTAAGTATATAATAATTCTTTCTTTTTCAAAGCCTTTTCAGTTAGCAGGTTAGTAGCAGCATCTTTGAGTCTATTTTGTATTTTGTCTGATTGTTCCTAAACTAAATATACCATAATTTTCCCTCAACATAATTTATAGCAGTCTTAACCCAAAGTAAAAGAAACATGCAAAAAACCCATCGTTATAGTAAAGCCAAACCATATTGTATTATAGATATATATTTATATATCAGTTATGTAGTATTTCAGTAATAATAATATGTGTATTTTTTTGTGGGAATCGAACCCCAACTTTGTGTGTAGCTTTCTACAACCACTATATCAACGAGGCAGTCAAACATAAGTTCAACTGTCTTTTAAATTGTAATAAAATTGGTTTAATATATAAGACAGACATACTTGCAATTTAATTTTTATAGTAAAGTCCATTAAAATATTCATTCCGTGCAGTTAGCAATGTATATTATTCTATACACCATCAACGAAAGGTAAATTGCTGCAACTGCGGCATTGTATAGTATAATATACGTTAGTAAAAAACACGACAAAAACATACTAATTCTCATAGCGACAACAGCATATATATAAAAATGTGTTAAAACAAACATTTAGGCATGTGTATTTTATAAAAAACATGCATATTTAGGAGTACAAACATAAAAATAAAATAAAACTTACTATAGATAAACCTGTGCGGCGCATTTTGACGTTTATTTTTCACAATTGATTTAAAATTATGACAGATAAACTACTATTTTTATTTTTGAAGTATAAGACGTCTAGAAATGTCATGTGTTTAATAAAACTAAGTTAAAAATGATTTTATAGTGATCATATATTTTTATAAAGTTGGATGTATGGTATACTATACAAAATGACGATAAGGGTTAACAATAGAAATACACACTGTTTACAATTTTCTTAACCTACATAGTACTAATAAAAATAATTATATAAAAAAATCCAAACAAATTTAAAAAGTTTTGTCCCTGTGGCAGTATACCTTTAACGCCGGCAGCATTTCCTCGCTGTATTGCGATACTTATTCGTTGAGGAAAGGACCAGCTCTGGGATCACTGGTACTATCTACCAGGTGCGCACTTAAATCTTTAATTAGCGCCTGTGCACTTAAACCCCACGGCCCAAGAGTCTCTACTCTTTCTAATTTTATATTTCAAATATTGTTACGCAATGGCTTTATGGCAGAATATATGGCCTTTTAGAGAATTAAATTAAAGACGTGAGGAATAGCAGTCGATTATGTGATTTACTGAAATCACACGGAATGAACTGAAAGTGGAAAATTTCATACAATCAAGTACACTTGCGACGTGAGCGGAGTGCTTAAGTGATTTTTATTGCCTAGAGCTGTGATACAAGGCTAATTTATGTGTTTCTTCTTGTGTTTGGGACGACAAAGATTACAAAAATACATACATTATCGTTGCTATAAGCCAATACGATTATGTCGAAAAATTATTTAATAATATATACACAGTGAACTCACTCTACGGATATATAAAGATGTGAATAGTGTCGGAGACAGCATTGTCTTTTTTAATGGGGATCTGTGCACCAGACTTTTCTGGCCCTTTATCGCAAACAACCTTTGCATTCGCCGTCCCACATATCCTTAAGGTACAAACCGAGTTCTAGTAGGCCATATCATAGGACATTTTGGTGATCGTTTGGCCCTCAATAAGGTAGAAATGTTGAAGTAACATGATAAGCTATCTAAGTCATATTTTTTAGGTCTAACCAGACTCAGCGTCTAACCTGGAAACTACGGCTCAAATATTACCCTAGACATGAAGATTGTCATCAAGTACATGCATATGTAAAAAAAATTTCGGTGCACAGTAAAATTAGACCCGACCTTAAAGTTGAGAAACACTGGGCAAAATCGTATAAGTATATATAATGAAAAAAATAAAAATAGCGGAAATTTAAAAAATAAACACGCAGGAACCTAGTAAAACAAAGGGAAGTAAAATGTAGGCTTCTTATACCAAATTATGCATTGTGAACCACTCCTTACGCTAGTAATAACATTTACTTTATAACCTGTAGCGTTTATCGTAATTTTATTGATCGCAAATCAGACTGAAACACCCGTATTATGCCACAATAAATACGTCTTGATCTACGACCTAATAAAGAAATCTGAAAATACAATAATATTTTAATAGCGATACGACTTTTAATTTCGTATCAATTTAATTTTTAAAAATATAGTAGAAATATTTTTCCGTTTCTCAAACAACATTTTCGTCTATCATATTTCAAAATAACGAATTTAGCTATTCTTACTCAAAAATACTTCAAATACGGTTTGAAAAATAATCCCAACCTGAAGTGAACATTTAAAAACCAAATCAAAATTATTGGGTGAAGCAAAAAGCGTATATATTGTTGTGACATCAGGATTATATATTTCTATTGCCGATTTACGGAATTTTACAATTCTTTAGTAAAATATTCTCAGCAAAAGAGAAATACGAGAGAAACGCCTAAATATTTAGAATGGCAATGTCAACGTTGGCCGTTTACGAAATATTGACGCAGCTCTCAGGAGACTGTATTTTTAACGTCGTGGTCGCCTTTCTAATTAACCAAAACAGCTGGTTAAGCGGAAATAAAGGAATGTAAATATATCATTTATGACGTTAATTTTGTACTTATGTACATTTAATTAATTATACCTGTTTACCATGAATTGACAGCTGAGAGAGATGATCCGAGATTCCAATTTTCAGAGATTTGGCCAATTATCCTCCTACCCCAAAGGCAAACTACCTAAAAGTTATAGCTACCGACTAAACTGCAGAGCTCCATGGGGTTCATAATCAATAATTCCCTCACGTGCTAACTATTGAAACCTACAATTGGCTCGTACAAGTGGTAAGTACGTAAAGAAAAATAAAAAAGCTTAAGGAAAAATAAAAAAATACGCACGCATTTTTTTATAATTTTGGAGTGAAAATTATGAGTGATAGCAGCTAATAGAAGCAGAAAACATGTCGCGATCCACTTAGAGAACACAAAGAAGAAAATGTTTATTTGGATGATGTTAGATATTTTTGTGAAAAATTGTTTCATAGCTAACGTCCATGTTGTCGTGTAGGAGTGGGTACAGACAGCGGGTACCATCTTTTATACTATCTAAAGATACTGAACAAGAATTCCTTTTTAAATGTCAGGGAAAAAGAAATACTTTTCGTCGTACAAATATTAGATAAACAATATTTATTTATTAATACTACATTATTTAGTTTTGTTTTTTGTTGCTCATTATTTTTAAATAGCTTATTAAATTGGACAGTAATTACAAATCAAAACTGTATTTATACAAATACTCAATTGTTTCTTTTTTTATAAAGAATAATGTCAAATCTATAGTTGTAATATTTGTAAATATGTGAGCACCATGTATCTACATAATAATTTAGTTATTTGCTGTTTTTTATAACACCATGCGCCTATTTTATTGTAGTATCGTAGTTTTTTTGTTCTAGGTACATGGCCTTCACATATTATCAAATTAATGAACAGAGAGAATTAATGAGTTTCACGCCCATTCTTCTTCATATGAAACTTTTGGAAGGGGCAACTAGTCTTTTTAAATATTTTTAACTCATAATTTTGACTTTCAAAAGTGCCTTTTTAATAGGCCTAATTGAAATAAATGATTTCACTTAACTTGACTTGAATTTTGACAAGTGTTTTTGGCCTATGAAGATTTCCCTAAAATATGAAAATTTTCCAAACGCATAAAATTTAAAACTATCCAGACTGCAACTGTAAATATTATGAAAGAGTTACCATACAGCCGCGTCAATAAGAACCATGTGTACACATTTGTTGTCGTAAAAAATCCTTTGATGTACGCGAAAACATTTATAATGGTGGGCTTGTAAAGATCCGCATTTCACGAGGTCGGGTAATAAATGTCGAGGAGATCAGCTGTTGAAATATCACCAACAACATTGAACGAAGTGTAACTATGATGGGTTGAAAAAACCTAATTGATTGAACTGAATTTCGGGACTGTTGTTATTTTTTTATGCAACAGGAAGCAAACGAGCTGGAGGCTCATCTGTATGTTAAGTGATACCCATGGACACTCACATTTTCGGAGGACTCGCAAGTGCGTTGCCGGCCTTTTAAGAATTGACATTTTTCTTGAAGGACCCTAAGTCAAATTGGTTCGGAAATATGTACTATTAAAAATTTAATTTTACATTTTTTTTGATTATTTAAAACAATAATTATAATATATATTTATTTAAATGTCTTACATAAATTACTATCAAGATGACGACAAATCTCGAACGCAAGATTTTTTTTTTCAAACAATTTTATAATTCATGTGGAAAAGTTGATTATTGGCCACCCAAATAGATCAATTAAGCGATATAATAAATAAATAAATAATAAACTCACCTTTCCACATATCTTTAGATTTATATAACATTTCACGCAGCACATTAGATCGAGTTAACTCAACCGACTGCCGACCATTATCTATGACGTTGCAAGATATGCTGATACTCTTCATTGACGGTTGACACTTGATACTAATTATAGTATATGTAGAGGATTATACTGTTATCTGCACGTGAAATTTAAAGGGATCTCTTGTCTTTTGTTTTCTGCCTAAAGGGTTAAAATGTCAAAATCACTCAGCGTAGATTTGTCTACGTATGTGATGTTTGTATTAAAAGCAATAAATATGTATCGATCCTTCAATATAATTGAAATGATTGACTCTATATAAGTTTTAGTTCAGCGAAACATTGTATCGTCCTTCACATCTCAAGCGAAATTCAGTCTTACGTTTTGTTCCTGTACCTGAGACACGCCGTTTTGGGTCTAAGGCAAGCTGGTTTACTCACAATGATTTCCTTCACCGTTCAAGCGAATGTACAATGCGCACATAGAAAGAAATTCCAGTGCACAGCCGGGAATCGAACCTACAACCTCAGGGACGAATGTCGCACGCTGAAGCCTAACTAGGCTTAAAAGGCCGGCAACGCACTCGCGAGCCCTCTGGCATTGAGAGTGTACATGGGCGGCGGTATCACTTAACATCAGGTGAGCCTCCTACCCGTTTGCCCCCCGTTCTATAAAAAAAAAATAACTAGGCCATTATAACTCCATCAGAAAAACATCGTCAGATGTTAAACATTTTAATGTGGGAAACATAATAACTAAGATAATAATGTTTCTTAAGTAAGTTAAAAAATATTACGAAGCGTTTTGACTACTAAAATATTTATAAATAAATCCTTCTGAATACAAAAGAAAACTATTTTATACAAATAATTGGTACGATATCAAATTTCCGTTGAAAGAATTCAATATAACTTTGAATAACGTTTCTGTGAAAGCCTTAATTGCATTATGCACATTATATTTCATATTGAATTTCCATTTCCCGCTAACTCGACGTAAGCAAGAATCTAGACTATTCAGCGTTGTTAGCTTTTGTGTCGAACAGAATTTATGGATTTTAATATAATCCATTTTTAATTAATTAGTCTATTCATACGTTATTATAAAATTAAACAAATAAATTAGTGGCCCTACAAACTATTTAGGTAAGGGCCCCAGATTTTTGAATCTGTTTCATGATCATTTGTTTAATAGGCAAGTAGGTGATCAGACTCCTGTGCTTGACACATGCCGTGCGGACTTTTTGGGTCTAAGGCAAGCCGGTTTCCTCGTGATGTTTACGTTCACCGTTCGAGCGAATGTTTAAATACGCACAAAGAAAGAAAGTCCATTGGTGCACAGCCGGGGATCGAACCTACGACCTCAGGGTTGAAAATCGCACGCTGAAGCCACCAGGCCATTTAACATTCGCTCGAACGGTGAAGGAAACCATCGTGAGGAAACCACCTTGTCTTAGACCCAAAACGTCGACGGCGTGTGTCAGGCACCTACTTGTTTATTAGAATTTAGATTGACAAATCATGAAACAGATTCAGAAATCTAAGGCCCAGACCTAAAAGATTGTAGCACCACTGATTTTTTATGTTATAGGTAATAAATTTCCTGTTATCATTTTTAAAATGCGTTGCATAATTCCTCAGCGTAATCTCTGTAACAGTTTGTAATCTAAACAATCATAAATATTACCTAGATGTTCAAAATACGGTTTTAGATCATGGTCACGTAGATACGTAATATCCATGTTTACATAGAAGATAGTGCTGAGTTGAGTTAAATATATATATATATTATAGTGTATCATATTTAATAGGTTCAATCCATATTTGTGCTGCAGAAGCGGGCTGTTCGGGGTATTTGTTGTGTTTCCCGAAGGGAGTCGGTACGGAATAAGTTTAGGGAATTAAATATTATGACACTATCTGGTCAATCTATTCTTGAAGCCTTGTTGTATGTACAAAAAAATATAAACGATTTCAAAACAAATGGTGACTTTCACCAATATAATACTCGAAAAAGAACTAATTTAAATGTACGAACAACCAGGCGCCAGAAGATAAACCACTTTATATATTGAAATTGTATTCGTTTTTACAACTCCCATACGAAATAAGAGGATTATCACTGAACAAATTCAAAGCGCTCGTTGAACGTAAATTAATCAATAAAGCTTTTTATAAATTTCACGATTATTTAAATGATCCTAATCCTTGGGAGATGCCAGTTCTGCCCGCTCAATTTAGAATCAATTTAACATCTTTTCTGTTGAAGTTCATAAGTGTATTTGGTTACCTATATGAACAAACTTATTTTGAGTTTGAGTTTGAATACATATAAAAACAATTCAATAGTGACATCGCCAAGTGGGTTTTGCTCCTGTTCTTGTAAATACTCCGTCCAAGACGGAATTCCTTCTCAACAGATAGTGATAGATAGATACTCTTTTATATTGTATTCTTAAAGATGATTTAATTATTTAATGGAATACGCTGTCTCAAAGTTATCAATTAATAATTATCTTCTAGATTGGGTAAACATTCCGTGGTATGAGTTACGGTCAGTTAGAAGTACGATGAATTAATTTCTATTTCTATAAGTGATGGTATAAGAGGTAGGTTCATAATAATTATGATAATAAAAACACTAAAATCACATCACCAAAGAGGATGTGAGGAGATAGTTAAAGAGGCGGGAAGAATTTGACTTTGTTTAGCAGTAACAATTTAGTTTTTATTAAGTATTCATTGTCGTTTGTTTAATGTTAAATTTCAGTTTTTTTTAAATTATGTTTTGTTTTGTCTAATAATATACTGGGTGGCGCAAAAGTAAAGACCCTATTTGGTTCAGCTATAACATTTTTTCTAAATTAGAAAACTAGATTTAGGTTTTTTAAATGTATATTTGTGCCATTAAATTTCGTACCATTAGGATTTAAAGATGATGTCTTTTAAATGGTGACCTCCAGAGTTGATGCACATTTGAGCCCTATTTATGACATTTTGCATAACTTGCCGTAATACTTCCTGCGATATATTCCTTATTTCTTGATGAATGTTTTCTTTTAGAGCTGCGAGAGTCTGTGGCTTGTTCACATACACCAGAGATTTCATAAAAACCCCAAAGAGAGAAGTCTGGTCTCGTCAGACCTTGCAGGAAATCGTCGACGAAATTCACGTTGTGTTTTTATCACTGATGAATTATTTCGTAAGAACATTGACACGATTATTCCACGTTCTTGGGGAGTAAAACGGTCCATGTTTATTTTCAGTGTATTTTACATTTGTTCACTACACAATTTTCAACAACAGAATGAAAACTATCGTCATATAAAAAAATAAAAAAATTTCTTTAGTGCCAGTACTTTTGCGCTCCCTTTACTATCTATGTAATCTGTTTTGGCTTTGTATATTATCTAAGTGTTTTGTTTTATGTGTATGTTAGCTGTAAGTTTAGTAATATATAAATTTATAAAAGATCTGCATTGTGTATTTTAACTGAGTCATTTATAAAAAAAAACTTTTACCCTGAATTCATAGACGGTTTACAAATTACAATTTAATTTGTAAAGACTTGAGTCACGTAAATCGATGTTTAGGTTTGAATGTTTATCTCATGTGAAACATTATTTTCGTCTCCGGCTTTATGGCACTGAGCCAGTATATAAGGTTCATAATACTTTTCAATTTATTCGTGAACAAATTATTGTCTATTGAATACATTTATTAACTTTAGTGTTTATATTTATTTGAATAAACACTTTATATTAATTTTATTAGATTCAGATAAGATTTGGATACAGGTTGGTATATATAAATCTATTTTTGTATTGTCGAAATGCAAACTCTGCAGCTACAAAACTGCTAAACTAATTTATTTGATTTTCTATAAATTACATATTGTAACATTATTTTGTTCTTAGCTAGAGAAAAACAAACACTACATTTACTATATAGCGATGACCGTCTGGGAGATAAATTAGTTATATGTCCCAAACGCACTTTTTTCATTGTTTTTCCTTATTACGGAATAGATGATTCTGTTCTTATAATACGAATAGATTCTATGCCAGCCAAACTAGAAGTCTGCATAACAAAAACGGATTTATCTTCTTACTCGTACACGCACGCACTTGTGCTCCTAATTTGCTAAACAACGTCATTGTTCTCTGATAGTCTTAATTGATAAGTAGTTGACATAGTGTCCAATTAGGAGTACACTTAGTGGCTTAGCTGGTTATACACCTGTGGTCATTGCCCCGTATTGCAAAGCTAGGCTATTTTTTTAATACATGTCGTTCTTTACTAAGACATTGAAAATTAAGTCTAACCTAATTTACTAAAAAGGATATTTAACATAAGAAGGGTCCAATAGCACCACTTATAGTCTCTAACAAAGGGAAGACAATCTGTTCTTGTGTTCTATTTTTATTTCACTTACCGCTGTTTATCACTTAAGACTAACGTTCACTAACACTGATTCACTAGTTCAAATGGTTCAGTCTTCTCACTAGGCCCGTGGTGTCAAGGAGTTTAATAGGCGAAATGACACCATTTCGCCTATTAAAATGACAGTAATGAAATGAACTGACATTAGATTACAGTAGATCAAGATTTAAGTTGGCGCCTGGTAGATAGTCCCTGTGACCCCAGAGCTGGTGCTCTTCTCGCTAAACGAATAAGTAACGCAATACAGCGAGGAAATCCTGCCAGCGTTTAAGGAACACTGCCACAGGGACCTAAGTTTTTAAGTTTGTACTAATTTTCGTTTTATTAATTTTTAATTATTTTAAGGTTAAGAAAATTAATAATGAAAAGTGAATAATATTATATTGTTATGATTACTAATAAACGTTATATATAGTTGGTTACAGTATATGTATCATATAAAGATCGAATAAAAGAGGAATGTAATTAAATATCCAAGTGTCAATCTAGACCCTAAATTAACTTTTAAACCACAACTTGACACTTTAAGAGTTGTAAAACAAAAAAAGTGGTTTATGTATAATAGTTTGGTCCCGACAGACCTGTACAGAATCCAGAAAAAAAGATTATTTCTCCTACATTACTAGGCGGGTCTTATATAAACGGTATTGAAAGCTTTAAAATATGGTCCATATATAATATATATATACACATTATACATGGACCTTTTGCTTTCAAAAATAAAGGACTTCTCAATTACTTCCTCGTGGAATGATCCCTTAAAACCGTTCTAAGTTCAAAACCAGATATTTCTAGACTCCTCGCATCTCTCTTACTCGCAGTTTCACAAAGCTTATAGAGATAATTAAATTAAATAATATAGCTTGTAAACTAAATGTTTATAAATAACAAATTGTGCAATTTTTACCACAATACCTAGCTCTTTCAATGTGAATTATTTAAAATTAATCTAATCTAATCGCCTAAAGCACGATCTTTTCCTTTACCGTTTAACCTAACGTTAAATGCGTACATAGACAGAAAGTTCTTTCGTTCATAAGATCATTGGCGCAGCCGGGGATAGAACCTACGATCTAAGGGATGAGAGTCGCACACTGAAGCCAATACTGGTCTTATTACCTATATGTAATGAAAATAAAATATACACAGTTATTCAGAAATCACATTTTCTACAATCTACTCGAGTTTACTGCTAGGAAATCCTTTCAGTGGAAAATTTAAAAGCCCGACTACAAAATTTTATTTCCCGCATTCCAGAGTATACTCGTACCTACATCCGTTCGAGTCTTGATTCAATTTATGCGACTCATATACTTGGATTTGTGCGGTTTCTACGAATTAGATAATATTAATATGTGCGCTTCGAGGTTAGGACAGTGATGACCAAGTTGCTTCAGTGTACGACTCTCAATCCTAAGGTCGTAGGTTCGAGCCCCGGCTGTGCACCAACTGACTTTCTTCCTATGTGCGCATTTTACATTCGCTCGAACGGTAAAGGAACGGTGAGGAAACCGGTTTGCCTTAGACCCAAAAAGTCGACGGCGTGTGTCAGCGACTGAAGTCAGATCACCTACTTGCCTATTAGATTGACAAATGATCATGAAATACATACATAAATCTGAGGCCCGGACCTGAAAAGTTTGCAGCGCCACTGTTTGATTGATTGAATATGTGCGCTTCATGAATTTTTTTACGGAGAGGTTTAACGTAAACGATTTGACGAAAAAATTTGTGCGTAATAAAAGGTCTATTTAGGTAATTGCTGGGAGATCTTTTCTAATTAATTATTAATAGATATTATTGAAATTAAACACTATTTAGGTATACGGATTAAGTATCATAAAGGGAGGGGCATACTGTTATCACTTCCTTAGGTTCTTTTGCTTCGATATTTGTAAATATGTGAGGAACATGTATACTAACTTTTTTAGTATAGTAGTTTATTCTAAGAGTACATTGTCTTCACATATAATTATTTAACAAATGTAACAAAATATTGTAAACCTATTTTAAAAGAGTAAGTGTGGAGTTTCTTGCCCATTCTTCTCCACACGAAACTACCTTTTGGAAGGGGCAACTAGAATCATCTTTATATTTTTTTTTTGACGTTCAAAAGTGCCATTTTAGATGGTCTAATTGAAATAAACGATTTGACTTTGACTTTGACTAAGAGCATTACGTATAACTTGTTTCTTTCCTTTTTTTGTTTATGTGACTACCTATAAATAAAAAAATAGTCTCTAGGCCTAGCCTTGGCAATAGGTAATAAGAGTTCAGTAACACATTATGTCAAAGAATTAAAAAAAATTGTTTAGAAAAAAAATCTAGATGAGGGAAAGTGAGATTTCAGCTTGATACGCAAAGCTACGTTTATTTAATTTATTCGACACCAAAGACTATGTCGAATAGAACATTGAATCTAGTTTAGTCCGTTTTGTGTTATACACACAACTAAATCTTAAACACACACGTATACATTTATTTAAGGCTATTGTTATTGTTAACGGTATCAATAAATCTAACTAGCTTTTGCTAATGATATTAGATGTAAAAGAAAAACTTCAAAAACATTCCACAAAAAAACTAATACTTAAAATTTGTCTGTTAACCCACCCTGATCATCTTCCTCATTAACACTCGCACGTCAGCGTTATTTAACAGCTACGACATTTTCAAAACTTATTTAATATTTACAATTTCCGTGAAAATAGGCCACAACTGTCAAGCGTGACATTTGGCACTCGTCCCGAGATTTTCACGAATACCACAAAATTTTATTTGCTCGTTGATGTACCAAGATATGATTAACATCCCGCACACGACCCACTCTAATGTTAGTTTGAAAACTTTGAGCGAAATATTATTACCTTGGAAAGACAATATTGTAGTTTCAAGTACTTCTGAATTCAATTGTACATCTCTTTTCTTGTCGTTATTATTTTTGTTTTAGAACATGGAGCAAACGGGCAGGAGGCTCATCTGATGTTAAGTAATACCGCTGCCCATGGACACTCTCAATGCCTCACGAGTGCGTTGCCGGCCTATAATCACAAAAAAAAACAAAATAAATAGTAATTAGCTATTGCGATCGCGTATTTTAGTCTGCGTAGAAATAGAATAGCGGTTAAAATATTCTTGTGTTACAACGGAAAGCGGCTTTTTTATACTACGGAGAGAATTGTAACATTGCTTTTGAAATTTCTAATGACAAAAACAGTTTCAATCCGACGTGTAGTCCGTGATGTTGATTTATAGAGTGCCAAGTTTCCAGGACTTCATGCTATACATCAGTCTGTAGTTTACTTTCCGGCCAGTCTCTTCCATTCCAGTGACGGGGTATAAACAAATGGATATTAAAAAAAAGTATACTTTCTGACTAGAAGTATAAAAAACCGGTAAATATCCATTGAACTTCAAGCAGGCTATACTCCCATAGAAAACAAAGAACATAAAAATTAGCGACACTGAACGTAAGTTAATGTTAATAAGTGAAAATGACTGGTGCAAGATTCTTATTAACAGCTTTGCCAAAGTTTTAAAGACAAAATTAGCACATTAATAGTTGGAAAGTCGAGAGCTTGGAAATAAGTTTTCATATAAATTCTACAGACCGGTATGAACCGCGTTGGAATTTATTACACGGTTGACATCGTAATGTACAAAGTGAGTCTTTAGAGTTTACAGAATTCGCGAGTCGGTTAGTTTTCCCCAAGAATTTAGAACAACCTTTAATAAGTCCACTCTGTCCTGTTCAAGAGTATTATTTAGTAACAATACTGATGGTATAAGTAGTGTTTTGTATGGGGCAGCTTTTAGTATATTAGAGCTTCGCCATAAAAAGCTTTTGATGAGATCAATATGCAAGTCTAAACTTATCATACTTCTGCTAATTATATTGACTAATTCTAATGTTCGGAGGCCTTGAAATGAATACAATAGAAAGTCGAGTATATATTTATTGATTTTATACACAACAAAATTATATGTATCAGCCACAACTGGCACTACAGAGTGATCTGCCAGAACTCCTGACTACAGGGATTTATAATTGAAGTAAAAGGTAAAAATTTTATATAATTAAGACAAAAGCAAAGTCAAAGGAATTGTTTATAAATATAGGGATATTACATAATAATAATTATGTTGACGAAACCAATTTGGTGTTACTATAAAACGTGAACCCATGATAGTATTATCTTCGTTGGCATGGTAACGCTTTCTTATTATTAAAAAAAATGCAATAATAATCATATAAAACATAAATATTACATATCTTCTAGATTTTGTTGGATCCATTTAATAAAACAGACAACTATCGTGTTTATAACATCCATTGATGTGCTAACTCAGGATTTAAATGGCGGCAAAAAGAAGTAAATCAATGTTTAATCATTCTTATCTTTTCCTTTGACTGTGTGCATTTGTTTCAAAATTATCAGTGACAAAGCAACACTGATTTATAAACATTTATTTCCAGCCTTCAATTGTCTGGTAGCTCCAGACTGTATACACAAAATTATTCCAGAAAATAATTTACATTTATAACCCATATTATGTCTGGCTGTCACGACTTACATCGAAGCTTTTTACTGTACCTATTGTAATATCTTTACCTGAACCATAATTAAAAATACAGTGTAGTTTACAGCTCCCTATATAATAGTTAATATATTAATGATTATTAATAATTAAGGCAAGAATAACATAATTTACAAATAAACATATATAGTATTTACAATTTTCTTAATTAAAAGAAGGGTGCGTGTACAAAATATTTAAAAAATTTAAAAAGTTTGGTCCCTGTGGCAGTGTGCCTTTAACGCTGGCAGCATTTCCTCGCTGTATTGCGATACTAATTCGTTGAGCGAGGAAAACTGGGGTCAACAGTATTGGCAAGTAGGTTTTCACGGCACTGAAAATATCTATCCCTTTGTGTTGTATGGTTAATATTTTATCTTTTTTTAACGTATCGTAATTTTTTTTTTCATTTTGTTCAACACATATATAGTGTCTTATGGGACTCGGCCTGATGTGTGTATGTGTTGCATCATAATCAACAGCCTATTCATTTGGTCCATTTCTGGACGTAGGCCTCCTCCATATTCCTCCAGTACGCCCTGAACTGGCCTCTTTGAATCCACAAGGGGGGTAACCTCCTTGACGATGTCGTCAGTCGACCTAGTCGTTGGATGGCCGCGCTGTCTTTTGATCTGCCGAGGTCTACATTTAAGGAGCCCGCCATCGGATCCTGTCCATGGGCGTTATGGGACCCAACCGCCACTTAGTTGTGTATGTGATTACATTTATCTATATAGGCAAGTATGTGATCAGCCTCCTGTGGCTGACATACGTCGATTTAAAGGTAATAATAATAATATATTACTTAAAACTAGTTATAAGCAACTATTATTTTCGTACTTAAGAAACGCCATTATGAGCAGTGTTGGCCTAGTGGCTTCAGCGTGCAACTCTCATCTCTGAGATCGTAGGTTCGATTCCCGGCTGTGCACCAATGGAAATTCTGTCTAGTCGCTTTTAACATTCGTTCGAACGGTAAATGAAAACATCGTGAGGAAACAGGCTTGCCTTAGACTTAAAAACGTCGACGGCGTGTCAGGCATAGGAGGTTCCTATCTAGCCTATTAGATTGATAAATGATGATCATGAAACAGAAATCTGAGGCTCAGACCTAAAAAGGTTGTAGCATCTATTGGTTCAGACAAAAACATAACAACACATTTATTATTAATATTGTTAAATTTAACTTTAGCTATCAAGCGTTCCTTCTTTTATGTGACTTAATAATTCATGAATAATTACATAATTCATGAATAATTAATAACACGCCAAGGTGCTGATTGAATTGTAGCGTTTCACTTATCTGAAAATATTTCATCAACCACTTTTCAAAAGTATATTAACCACTTAGAACTTCAGCCATTGGTCACGCATTACGTCAATTAAATCATAACACGCACTCACTTATTAAGATGTTTTGCTAGTTATTTGGGGAAATTAAATATATTCCAGTTTACTAACTGTTTAATCGTTTTATAAAGCAGTCAAATCAAATTATTATCATTTATTCATATAGGTAACACAATGTACACTTATGAACGTCAAAAAAGAAATACATATTAAATGCTTCTAATTTTACATTTATTGCCAGTTCTCAAATCAAGGGCGTAGAACGGAAGATAAGAACTGGCAATAAAATCTCCGCCACTCTTTTTAATCGCCAAGTTTTTTGCGTTACACAATGTTTGTAAGGAGCTGCAACCATTACACCATGTTCGACATGACATCTTAAGTAATTAATAATAATAAAATAAATTATAAACAAAGATTTTTTTTCTATCAGCAGGAGGAATGGTGAAATAGGAGCACGCACTTACATTCTCGTAGCAGTAATATATCTACATCAGCTGTTTCTCGGTTAAAGTTTAACAAAATTGTAGAATATTCGTACGTCTAAAAATGTGCTTTTGTGTGTATCAAATTAAGTAACGGTCGGCCACAACAATCTGGCAAACAACCGAATTACCACATTAATTTAATTACTGTGAATGTGGAGCATAATACGTTTATAATTAGATGTTTCTGTAGCGTATCGATATTTAAAGGAGAAAAATAGATGCTCTTAGGTTTCCCTGGACTAGTAAGGAAACAAACGTGGCCAAACTAAAACGGTTATGGGTAAGAAATCGTCTTTCGACGCTTTGTTACCAACGTATTCTGAGTTTATTTTTGGACATGTAACACGCAGAGATCCAGAAAGTCTAGAAAAACTCTTCGTGACAGGCAGAGTGGAGGGCACCAGATCTCAAGGCCGATGTCCTACTCGCTTGACCGATAAAGTAAGGGCCCTTACAGGTCTTACCATCAACGAGGCGCAGAGACAGGAGAGAGTGGAGGAAGTTAAAAGGCGCCACTAACATGACCTTCAGAAATGAAGAGAATGACTGAAGAAGAAGAAGCGCATCGAATACTAATAGAATTGATTTTAATATAAAGAAACGATTTATTTTCACAACCCTGGGATTACTTTTATTAGCCGTTAATTAATCTGTAGCATTTTCTTTTTTAATGATAATAGGCTCTGGCATTCTTTTAGCGAAAATTGCACCAAAACTTTGGGTATGTAAGTTATATATATAGTGGAAAAATATTCATAATAAAAATTATGTACATGATATCTATTAATGTAAAAATTAACTTTCAAGTAAGGGCGTGGAAGGGACAAGAACTAGCAATATTACACCACATGACATGGAGCATAATGAAAAATAAATTAATATAACAATAATATTACTGCTTTATTTTCCTTTTATTCTTCTTCTCCTAAGAATGAATGAACTGAAACATATTTTTGGAAGTTTCTGTACCCTGGACCTTAAATCAACCAAATGCGTAATGAACTGAGCCGGAGAAGTAAGAAACCTAATAAAGACTTGTGTAATTTGTCCAAAAAGTTACACAGTATCCGAAGATTTATCAATGTTTAAAAAGTACTAACAAAGAATATTTAATGAAAAACTCGAAGCTCCACAGGAAACCTGTTCGATAAATGAGAAAGTTTTCTCTTTCTTTCAGAGTTTCAAGGCCTTTAATAATCACAAATTGTTAGGGTTACAAGGAATTTCTATAAAAAATAGTATGTTAATTACACCAACAGTTATACTACATATATTATAAAAAAATATTGATATTAATGTTTAGTCATATATAGTATATTTACAACGGTCATTATATAAATTAGATGTCCGAAGTCAATATTGTTTGACACCTCACCTCACCGTATCAAAATCCGTCAACGGACGGTATAATGCATAAACACAAGATAAAAACACGCAGTGAACTGTAAACCTAAGTTCAATTTGTTATTTTATAAAGAATACTATGAGGAATCTACAGGTCTACAAAATAAAAGACTTTATTTTATTGTATTTAAATGTCAAATGTTAACATTCATTTAATTGAGTAATAAATGTATTCAATCAGACATTTGGCCAATCCAGTGATAAATCATGGTAACCCATAACACAAAAAAATATTAAAGTACTAACTACACCACGGTGACAGTTAATAATAAATGTCATTTTGACATACGAATTTTGTCATTACGACCTGTCAACCGCCAAGGTCATAACTCAAACACAAGTTAGGTAAAAATCAATAAAGCATGTTTGTTTAACTTGATAACGATAGTTATCCAACGGCCAAATGCTACCGAATCTTATCTACTGTAATATCGATATTTTATATAAATAACATAACTCTGCCTATGTGACCCAAATATTAAGAAATTTAAGTTATATATCGTTTATAAGAGCATATATTTTTTTCTATAATCGGTATGTGCAAATTTCATGCAGCCATTCTGGAGTAACACACCGGGGCTTTAGTTATTTTATTCATCTATTTGATGCTAATTTAAACAAGGTATTTTGTATAACACTGTAGTATTGAACGAGCACTAATAAAAGCACTTTGTGTGGTACGATTGGACATTTTTGATATACCTATGATTTTAGGATAAATTAGAATTTTCGTAATAGAATTTACTCGTGTAAAACCGTTAAAAAAAGTTGAACAGAAGAGATTTTACTAAATCGCAAACAGGCATAAAAGCATTATTTTGAAGCCTATATTTTTATACTCAAACCCAGTGAAGTGTCATCCTAACTTATCACAAACATAACTAAGATAAAGTGTGGCCCTGTACAAACCCCGTTTTCCGTGACCTATTTATATTGACCCTTAAGACCCTTTTGTACTAAAAGAATGAATTTAAGAAAATTGCTAGCAATTTCATTATTATACAAAACACACAGAAAATTCCATAGACAATGTTAATTCTTCTAATTATTTATTTTAGATTTCTATTATCTTTTGCACTTTACGACAAACACTTATCTATCTACAAACATAAAACATTCAAGAACTCATAAACGTATAGCATGCCAGCTGAGTGCAGTAAAACTGAAGGTTTCGGCAACACTAAATATTATTTAAATTAAACTTTGAAACTTTCATTATTCAAGAATATTTGCAAAACCTTGGCAACACTTACTAGCGATGATTATCAATTACCGCAAATTGACCGCAAAATTATATAAAATAGCATTTATCAGTATGAACTAAAAGTTACAAATTTATAACGTTTTAAATTTAGTAATCAAATTATATATTAACACAAACCCCTTATATTTAAAACCAATCAAATCTTTATTTATTTTAAAAACTAGAAAATAGTGTGTTCAAAAAGTGTTGATAAATGTTAAATTGATTCTAAATTAACATTTACTATCAGTTCACAAGTCAAGGGCGAAGAGCGGGCTTGCCAGGTCGCAAGAAACTCTCTGCCACTCTTTTTAATATCCAAGTTTTGAGTCAAACAAATTGTTTGAACTGAAACAAATCAATCCCAGGGAATAGGATCATTTAAATAATTATCAAAGTTTTGAATATATTCAGTGATAATTCTCTAATTTCGCTCGGGAGTTTGTTGTAAAAACGAATACAATTTCCATATAAGGAGTGGTTTATCTTCTGGAGTCTGTTTGGTAGTACGCTTAGATTTGTTCTGTTTCGATTCTCATAGTGGTGAAAGTCACCATTTGCTTTAAAATCGTTTATATTTTATTGTACATACAACAAGGCTTCAAGAATATATTTACCATATAGTGCCAGATATTTAATTCCTTAGTGAGAATAAACTATCATTATAACATACGCAACGTAAACAAAAAAAAAAATTTATAGGGATACACATTACACATATAAGGAAACCACATGGGGTATGTGTGTGTATGTGTGTGGGTGGGTGTCTGTGTGTTAGTGTGTGTACGTGATGTCTGTCAAAAAAAAACACGAAAACTATTATACTATAAATTATTCCCTATCATTTAACATAAATTAGTATCAACTTTATACTCAACTAATTATGGTAAGCATTTTATCTTAATGAAAGACTGAGAATGTTATTTGGTCAGAACCCTCCCTTTAGGACTATGTAAGTTATATAACAATGTTATATATGGTTCGGACCATAAACAAATATTCATTTTTATTTGTGAGAATAATATGTTTTTTCTGCAATCGTTGTCAACGAACAAATCTTTTTGTCTCACAAACTTACATAAAAAGCATATTACGCATTCGTAAATTTTCAAGGTTCTACTGAATAATTATTATTCGTGTCATAGTTTAAAATAATGAAATAATAATAACATGACTTTTGGTGTAACATATTTATGAAAATTACCTGTGTATTCCTCTGTATCCACTTCCATATTCATGATATTGATCACTTCACATATCACAATCACAATAAACACTATCTATGTACAAAGACACCGCGGCCGTCGTGATTATTTGATAGCACGTTTTTTACTACCGAATCGGTGTGGGGATGCTGTTTATCGATATATTTCGTATTTCGTAGCGCAAAGTATAAAATCAAGTTATTGTAATCTGTATCATTGGACGCGATTATTTCCGGGAACTGAAGGGTCAGAGTATAACTTATACACAACCTCTTTGATACTTTCTATCGGTTGTGATAACAATAACAATGTTAAAAAAATCGAAAGCGGATACGAAATGATGATCGAATTTACAGAAAAACAACCAGAAATCAAGCGTAATCACAATACACTATGCAACGTTCAATTAAATTTAGAGAGGGAGTTTAAACCCTCAATTGTATAATTTCATTGAGATTTATCGACACATCGACACCGCGCTTAAAGGTCGACTGATAAGCGCCGGCGCAGAACATACTTTTATGCAAGATGCGTAATATTACGTCAACCATCTTGACAATGAATCTATTGTAATTCTAAAACTGTCATTGATGTTTTGTACATGGTAACTCATATCTATTATTTCCCCGAGTACTTGGAAATACTTAGGCTGAACAAGCTAAACATCGAAGAAATTTAAAGTACATTATGGAGCAGTGTTGGTCTAGGCTTCAGCGTGCGACTCTCATCCCTGAGGTCGTAGGTTCGATCCCCGGCTGCAGCAATGGACTTTCTGTCTACGTGCGAGACCGGCTTTCCCCTTCCCAAAAATTCGACGGAGTGCAGCGCAGGAGGCTGATCACCTATTTGCCTATTATACAAATGATCATGAAACAGATACAGAAATCTTAGGCCCAGACTTAAAAACGTTGTAGCGCCACTGATTGTTTTTTTTTATTTCTCTTCATTTATTAAATTGATCTTGAAATGTTAAGTAACAGTTTTACGTTTCTAAATATCTCTATATTTAGATATGTCCGTTTATATTGATCTTTTAGCTTAATCATAACTTACCCTAAAACATATTTTTTGGGCATTAAAGTCACATTTAGCACTAATTCTCAACTCTGTGTATCACATATTCCAGGTAAGAGAGTCTAATGGTTTATTCATTGCCTTAAATTATTTTTTTATAGCCTTGAGCCTTGATTGATGGGTCGCGATAAACGTTTTGTCTAGGCCTATGTCACATAGATTATATATACCGGGTGTTCCATATTTTCATGCTAATATTTATATATACATTTGGATTAAATTCAATATAATGAATGACTAGTGTCATACTGATACTAGAAAATACAAGAAATCTTGGGAGTCAATATTTTAATATGTAGTAAAATATGCTTCAAATTTAATTAATGGCGAGTTTTTTTAAGTGAGTAATATTATTATTTTAATTTCATACATGTGTCCAATCTCAGCGTAGGAAAATGTCAGCACGTCAAATGTTGATTTCCTAAAAATAATGTACTAGACTAGAATTATTATTCTGGCAGTTCAAATATTTCGGAACAGAAACTAAAAGGTCAGCCTATGTACGGTTAAATTAGGAATATCCGTACGTAATTTCCTTGTAGTTATTAAATTACAGTGAAGGTATATTTTATCCGGAGGGCCGTGCGTCATTACTCTGATAACGATAATGGTTAGATATGACGCGGTTGTCGCCAAGTCGGCGTCCTAATTTTGATGGGATCTCAAATCAACAGATTTTTTTGAAATACAGTCCAGGTCTTTTACCTGTACCCAAATATATAATTATTTTTTGGTTGAAATATGAGGGCTTAAGGCTCAAGACTGAACGAGATGGAGACTCACTGTCGACTCCCTCTGCCCCATCTAGGGATTAGGACATTAATTTAAGTCTAAATATTATCCATCACCTCCTGGTATAAAGACCGAAGGTTCGCGATTTGTTTTCCGGCGAATAAATAATATTAACTTACCTAGTACGTACGCCCTTTAAAGTTTGCAAAAAAATGATCTGGGTGGATGAGAGGACTTCTTTAACTGCGTGAATTTTAGTTAACGACGAAAACTATCAATCCTACAGAAATGTGAACTATTGTCAACATTTGGCATGCATGAAAATATGTAAAGAATAGTTACTGATTTATGCAAAAAAAACTTTAAATAGAATTTTAAAGAGTTACTAACAAGAAAACGAAAAGAATTACAAAAAGTACTTTTCGCTAATCCGGAAAAGGCTATAACAATTTTTCCGAAACAAGTTTGCGGAAAATACGGTTTATCTTATCTAAAAGCCTTGTGACAAATCTCAAGACAATACGCCACAAGGACGAATATTAAGATCAAAGGATGTCCTTGACACGGGCAAGAAGTTACGATAATATAATAAAAAATAGTTTTACAACTTTTAAACTTCTAAGATTTCTGTACGAAATAATTAAGAATGTGATCAGCCTTATACCTGAAATGCCCGCGCCGCCGACTCTTGCAGCTTAGACAGTAATTCTTCGTGGTGTTTTTTCACCATATAAGCGAATTGCCCTTATAAATATACGTATGTGTGGTATCGAACGCGCGACCCAAGTTTGGAGGTCGCATGTATCTACTAGGTTTCGCTATGATAGCGGTAAATCAATAGAAAAACATTAGTAAATTGTTAATCTCAAACTAATAGTGAATGTAACATTTATTTTTGTTCAATTCAATGTTAATTAATTAACATTTACTGCCTCAGTCCCTAAATCTTGGGCATAAAACAGCCGAGAAGAGCTGTTTGGCTTTACAAGATGCTTTTAAATAGCTGCGACCACGTTGCTCTATACGACGTGGAACGAATGTATGAGTCAATAAAAAACGTAAAAAAAAAACATAGGCTGTATCAGCAATTGGTATGGAGAAATAGGAGAACGCTCATTATAGAGAGGATAACACAATATATTTAAGTGAAATGACATAGTATGTCACTTCTTATTTTTATTAAAATATCACTAAAAATTGTTTGAGGAAAACTAGAAGTACGGGTATTTTGTAAATTCGATGTTAATTAGTAAAGCAATTACCGTAAGTGTTTCAATTATAGGAATCCAGCTTTTACCCAAAATACAATATTACGAATATCATTAGCAAACCTGAAAACTGTATTTTAAATAATTTATTTTCATCATCTCAGTAATGGTATATTATTTACGTAATTTACTGTCGCAAAGCTGCTAAAAGGTTTTTATTTAAAACAGAGTAAAATGTTCTGCGTAAATTAAAAGAATAATAATAATAAAACCACTTTAATTCCATATTAAAAATTACATGTCAAATGGGTGTTAGTTTTGTTATTATACTCTTAGTCTACGTTTGTTATTGTTTTTTCCATTACTTCACGTTCTTCTATGTCTTCGAGTATGGAGCCCTTTTGGGTAAATGCCTCCTCCTGAACATTCCATTTGTATCTATACTTAGCTTCTTTTATCCATTTCTCCCAAGAATCCTTAACTTTGTCGTCAGCCCATCGCTTTTGTGGTCTTCCCACGTTTCATTTTCCTGGTGGTCCCTCCCAGCGTGTGGCTGAACAACAAGTCAGAAGCAGAATCAACGAGAAGCAACGTCAGAAGGCTCAAGAGTGCGTTGCACCTCGGTAACTCCTCGACAGGCAGCAAGTTATACATAGTGGAACGTTCTCATTTGTGGAACGATAGAGATCGAGTGGAACTTAATTATCTGCCTCGTATATCCAAAAAACTCATCTGAAAACACTCCATGATAAATGGGGTAGAAGATGCAGAGAGGCCCAACATCTCTACGCAGCTATAACTTGTATAGCACACACTATAAGATACATGTGCATTCTTTTCTTTCCGACATAAAATTGCGAAATTTTTAACTAGCCTGAAGTTGAGGAAGTAGTTTTTGAACACTCCTGTGCCTGTGATGAGAGAGATGAGAGAGATTTAGTCCTACTTAACTCTTTAAAGTTTTCATAAAAATATATTCGTTTAAATAAAACATTTCCGCGTCTCAGATATTATTCATTAATGCAGATTTAAACTCAACTCGACTGAATTGAAACCAGAATCTAATTTAAATGTCAAAGTCAGAATTCAGTTAAATTACTGCAATGTCGTTATAATGTGTGAACTGCGCGTGAAATTAAGTGACCGTAGTTTGTTAGTGATTAATTAAATGGACGGCATTTTGTGCATAGCTTACATTGCAATCGAAGTTGAGAAACTATTGATAATGAACATTCTCGTAAGTTATTTATTTATAGCTAATATTTTCATGTACAAATGTGTGTTACGACCCCCGATTGTGCAATCCGATTGGCTGCTGCGACTTATATGTGTTATAAACACAAATGACGTGTATTGAAATAGATACACAAATATTGCTATACATAATATTGATTGGCATTATAATTTACAGATAATAATATTTTTCGGAATACTTAATAATGTAATCGGTCAAAACAAGAGGACAACACCATCACCAGAGTTATATATATCCAATTGGCATGACTTCAGTCTGCCTTCACCAATATCGGCTTCGAAATTGAAAGAAATTCTCCATAAAATTTCTCTATATAAAACAATAAAATACTGCCCGTTTCCAAACAATAAATGCTATGAACAATCGTATAAAAGAGTCGTGGCTAAAATAATTGAAGACGTTCAAGAAAAAATTGAGCATAAAGACAAAAATACTTTCCATAGAACGAATAGTTCTCCGAACGAAGTATGTAAAGAGAATACATTCAAAATGCAAAACGCCAACCCTGAGCGATAATCGATGCCATATAGAAATTAATTAGTTCAATATTTTTGATCCTATTTTAACAAAAAAACAATTGTTTAAATATAATTTAAAATTACATAGAATTGTCTATTCGTTTCACGTGGTCATAATTTCGATAACAGTATAAAGCAAAACCAACGGAACGGAATAATTATATATTTTTATGTGGAATTTTTACAATTGTAGTAACTAAACGCCTTTTGTATTAGTATTTTATCTAAAAACAATTGTATGTGTTAAATACTAAGAATACGCTCATGGTGTTTACGGAGGTCCAAAGTTTAATTCCCGACCTAAGAAGAATTGATTAGGATGACACGACCCCGCGGCTGGTTAGGTGCCAATTATTTCCCTACATTAAAGTGTTGAAATTCTCGCTTAGTAAATTGTCAACCTCACTTTGATCTTATCTTGTGGTAAATCATAGAGAATTGTGAAGGTAGAGAATGTCAGTATCTTGGTACATTTGAAAGGAATTTAGTTTCAGGAATGTACTATAACCCAACGACTATGCTTTTGATATAAATAATACCAATTATTATATAGTTCTTCATAAAAAACAAATATAATAAATATTAATTGCATACTTATTAATTTACGTTTTTATTAAGTAGGAGCAGTGTTTGCTTGTTATTAGCGTGCGACTTTCATCCCTGAGGTCGTAGGTTCGATCCCAACATAAGGATCTCGATATAAGTACAATATCGTGAGGAAACCCATGTCCTAGTCTCAAATAGTCGACGGCGTGACTCAGGCGAAACAGACATTAAAGGTTGTAGCTTTTTTTAAAATTAAGTTCATCAAATTTGCGTTAAAGCATATTTTTTTTTAAATAATGTTATTATTTGTGGATATGATTATTTTCTTGTAAAAACATATTCGTTCTCAGTCAATTCACTACTGATAAAGCTCTAAAGGTCTCTCCAACTAAATACATATAAGTAAAAAAAAATCCGACTTAAACATATTGACAACTTACCCGAAATGCGCTTGATGTGTAGCTGCGTGGCGAAGTTATTCCCCATTTGGGAGACATAACTGTCCTTTTTGCTTGATAACTGTATGCTGAAGCCGTCGGACTCGAGAGAGGCCCTCGGAGCTCTCGCAGCCTGGACAGCCTTGTTCTGACACACAGGAGTCGGGGCCACCTTAGCCAAGGCAGCCTCCTGGGACCCGGTGCTGTCCCGCCTTCGACTTTTATGGTCCAACAGCATACTTGGGGTGCATCCCATTTTGCTACATTGGCACTACACTTTGGCACTAACACTGACGCACCTTGGTATCATTGTTTGGATCTGGAACAAGAAGGATTGATGAGTGAGTTTAATAAACTTGGTGAGGTTTCTCTGTGGCTATAATAAATTTTATTGTTCTATTTAAAAAAATTGGCTAAACATTTCACAACTTATAAAAATTCCGTTATCGTGCCATATTAAATTGAGCAAAACAGGGTAATAAATAGCAATATTGTTTTATACTCTTGACTGTTATATTGTGGTAATCATATCGGAGACTTTCCACATATTCTCAGTTTAAGGGCTTCTTCACACGTACCACAACCACACCACGACCACAACCACACCTCAACCACACCACGTGGCCGGGCGTATATTTTGTATTGAAAATGAATAGGACTATTCACACGTACCACATTTTGCAGTCGTTATCGACCGTGTGTGTGATACCGACCACATCGCAACCACAACGCAACCACCAGCGGCACTGTGGACTAGTGGCCGACCACATCGCAAACAAAACGTTGGGTATACGCAACGACAGTGCGCGCACGCCGCCTTCCCCTCCCTCGGTTCATTCATTCTGCGTTCGACTGAGGTGACAAACTTTCCTCTTCGAATTCCATAAGTTTGGTCAGTCAACTCCGGCTTTCATAGCGGAAACACGTTCCGCAATAAAAGCCGGAGTCGAACTGTGTCTGCACACAACGTAACCGCGTCGCAACTATTGGCGACAATGCAACCACATCGACAATTTGTCGGTATCACAACGCAACTACAAAAAGCTGCAGCGACACTATTCACACGTAACCACTGATGAACAGCATTTTATCGTTGCGACGTGTTGTGGTTGTGGTACGTGTGAAAAAGCCCTTATTGTTGAGTCTGATGTATATTTTTTTTAGAGAGTTTAGATTGCTGTTTAGAGTTTTTGCCTCACCGGAAATTGATCCCACGACCCCGTATTATACTCATTGTTATTCAAACACCAGATACATACTAAGCGAGATATTTAATATAATATTTGTAGTTATCGCCAACACTAGTTACTATATAGTCGGATACCACGTTTTATAAAATACCGTTAAAAACAATTATGTTTTAAAAATTTCGCGTCGTCTAGTTATTTCGATAAATCTTTGATATAAAGACGTCTAGACGTCCGCTAATAATATGAGAGTATTATTCTAATACAAATTATGTAAAGTGCCAAGTTAAGGGTTCAACGTTTTGGAGGTATGGCGAATGATCTTGCACAAAGTTTTATTGTTTTTCTTATTTTATTATCCTTTGAACAATTACAATTGTGTAAAATCCAGAACAAAATATAAATAAAACTCTATAAAAACTACAGTTAACTTAATTATCACAATTCTATATTTAAAATTAACAAACCCGGCCACAGCAAGTGTGGCTAAGGTTTTTGTTGTATTACATAGTAGTTAACTATTCAAGGGACACGGTAGGAGAACACCAGTCATGGGGACCACCATGCTTTTTTGGTGGTTATTCCATTAAATTGTAGCTTATGTGAAACGTTGGTACTTTCAACACAGCGCCATCTGTTAGAATTGTGACTATCAAATAATAAACAAATAATTTGCAATAAAATTATATTGCGGGTATAAATTGAGATGAAAGCTATCCTATCTTGTAAGTTAGATCAAACTGCACACGGTGTGCCAATTTGATTGAAATCGGTTAAGTAGGAGTCCATAGCCGACAAACAACGTGACGCGCAATTTATATACATATTAAGATTATTAAACTGACTTTGGTTGACTCAATTGTTTATATAATCTATCGTTTTAGTCAATAAACGCTGCTGTATCTTTAGGCGAAAGCTACTGTAAGAATAATATGTGATTTTTTATGTTTTTTTAGGAGGCAAACGGGCAGGAGATGTTAGCCCATAGACACTAACATTGTCAGAAGACTCGCAAGTGCGTTTCCGGCCCTTTAAGAATTGGTACGCTCTTTTCTTGAACGACCATAAGTCGAATTGGTCCGGAAATCATTCAGTGGGCAGCTGGTTCCACATAGTGATATTGCGCGGAAAACTGCCTTAAGAAACGCTCAGTTGTGGGACGGACGTCTAGGTGATACGGATGGTATTTTGTATTCTGCCTTGACGTCCGATGATGAAACTCAGCTGCAGGTATTAGTCCGAATAACTCCTCTGAACACTGTCCATGGTAAATGCGGAAGAAGATGCAGAGAGACCCCAAGGGATCAAGCCGCTTGAAAAGTGATTATCATAGACTTACAATAGAACTGTGATGAAAAATTACACAGTGGACATTTTCCATCCATAGAAAACTTTCTACGAGTCGTTCTAAATAAAACCTTGCTGGATTAATTATTTGCTATTACTATTTTCTTTATTCCTACATAATTATGTATATACATTGTGTATTCGGGGATGCTTGGCGGACCCATGCGAGTTCTACAATACATTCTACAAGAGCGTACCAATTCTCGAAAGGCCAGCAAAGCACTTGCTGCCTGTTTGCCTCCTATTACATTAAAAAAAATTTTTTTTAACATGTTTGATGTTTGAGAGCAAAAATAAAATATCATTCAGGTCATAATGAACACGTATACAACACGATTATTTTATTAATGACAGTGTTTGAAACAATAAAGTAAATACGCCATAATCTTCCATTGTTTTTATTTCGTTTTTACGGTCGACTTAAAAAACATGCTTGGTGGCCATTAATGTCTTTTGGGATTGAATGGTGAAATAGCATAAACAATTTTATATATACAAATTGATGGTCTTAATTAAATGAGAGCGCTTTGATGGAATTTCAGCCCCTTTCATTACTCAAAGGAAAACCGAATTTAAATTTATAAAACAATGAAAAACTGGCATAGCTTCATTATATTATTGTGTGTTTTACTTTGCTTGCCTGTAAGTACTGGTAGGGCGGTATACCAATCGGGACGGCGGTATTACTAAAAAAAATCTTTAAATGAATGTAATTTAAAAAAATGTATACTATAATTACTCGAATCGTAGATTTGTATTTTTTTATTAAATTGGCGCCTATATCTGTAAATGAAGTTTCAATTCAAGTTTCAACGGAAACATCTAATATATACACAATTCTCGTCAAAATGTTCGTTCCCATACTCCTCCGAAACGGCTCGACCGATTCCTATGAAATTTTTTACGCATATTAGGTCTGAGAATCGGCTACTATCTATCTTTCAAACCCCTAAGTGATAAGAAATGTCTACCCCAAAATTTAATGTTTAATTTTTTTAGACAATTTTTCTTATCTTATCTTTTTATGATTCAGCAATTTTTTATTATAGTTATTTTTATTGAACTATAAAAATGTTTTCTAGAAATAATATATGTACATGGCAAAACGTCGTTTGCCGGGTCAGCTAGTAGTATTATATAAAAAAAATGTACTTAGTGACATTTTTAAGACTGCCCAGTAACAAAATTGAATAAAAGTCAAATCATATTAAATATGAATTAAATTTTAATATAATTATTGAGTTAAATGTTAAATTGCTGAACTTTCAACTATTTACTATATAATTTAAGTATATTAAAATACAAAATTATATACACTTAAATGGAGCTCGTAATGTTTATTAATTTTGTAAATTTTGAAATTATGTAAAATTATATTAACTATGTACAAAAAGGAGCTCTTTTAATAAAGTAGATTTTCCTTCATTCATACTATCGCTAAAGCAAAACTGTTGGAAATCCACTCTAACTGTAATTAAAAAACTTTACGTTTGACTTTCAGACTATGACTAGCACTTAAGTTACATAGAAAGTAATTTTAATACGTATTTGTATTCTGATAATGTACATAATGGCTCCAAACAGTTTGACTTAATGTGTACACAGCTTCAGGGTGCTACTCTCATCCCTGAGGTCGAAGGTTCAATCCTCGGCTGTGCATCAATGGACTTTCTTTCTATGTGCGCATTTAACATTCGCTCGAACGGTGAAGGAGAACATCGTGAGGAAACCGGCTTAGACCGCCTTAGACCCAAAAAGTCGACGTCGTGTTTCAGGCATAGGATCACTTACTCATCTATTAGATTGACAAATGATCATGAAGCAGATACAGAAATCTGAGGCCCAGACCTAAAAAAAAGAAGAAGTTGTAGAGGCACAGATTTTTTTACAGGCTTTACATTACACATGTCTTATTTTATTTTTAGTGAGTTTATCTCAAATAAAGTTAAAATATCCCAACGCTATAAAAGAGCATTGTCCGGCAAACTTAATAAATATGATTAAAAGCATAGAAGCCTACACGTATAAAGCTTTAGGTGTAATTTATTCGCCCTAAAAATACTAAAACTAATTTCTATGTAATTGATATCGTTTTCATTGTGTGACTTTCATTAGCCTTGATTGAAATTTATCGAAGCGAATTTGTATATCTGAATACAAGTTAAAAGGCACTTTATATTTGGATACAATAATTAGAGAATGTAATTAGAATTGATGTACTAGAATTACCAACAAAAATCCAAGTAGAAATAGAATAAACCTGAAAACAAACTTGCCCTTTTAGGTAATTGCTTCACAGAAAAAAAAAATACCATGTCTAAATTAAAACTTTTTATTACTTTGGTATGAATCTAATATATAGGCGATAGTTTTAATAATAAAATTACATAATTACGAAGAAAGATTTTATTAAGTGATATTTTAATACGCGCCCATTTATAGTATTGAGCGCAGTAGTTGCTACGTTTTCTAACGCAAAAGCTTTCAATATTTTCTTCTATTTGTGTTATTAAAGCCATAGTGGGGAAATATTAGTCTGACACCACGGGCGCTACTGCAGGCTACGTACGGCTTAGTAACTTGGTATTTTTTAATGTCATTTTAATAAGTGGTTACCTCCACTTATTATTATTTTCCTCGCTCAACGAATAAGTATTGCAATACAGCGATGAAATAAGGTACACCTTAAAAATACATTTTGTATCCATTGTAAGTGTAAACATTATGCGGGTATATCATAAACTCTTTTGCTTGATTTATAATTTGATACATTTTAGTCTATAGTTATTTTGGCCTGGCGATCTGAGTGAGTTGTTGCCCCACATATTTTTATGGTGCTACTGGCGGTATTGTTGTGTACCGGGTTGTGCAGCTCCCTCAAAAATGGTTGAGCTGCATGAGCTATTCGGGGCATCCTTGCCGTCTGCTGGCACAGGCTTGCTCAGATCGATCTGGTTCTTTCTTCCAAAGACCAGTCCAGTAAATACTCTGCATTTGTTTACACCAATTTATTAATTTATTATTGTATTATCTGGACTATAAAAGAGACTAAGACCCCCGAGTTTGTTTCGACATTTCTTCTCAGGGCAGTCAGTTAGGAAATGTCGACTTCATCTAGTTTAGGAAGACATTGTAAAAGTGATTTATATAGTCCTACTTGCAAGAATAAACTATTTCACTTCATTTCAATGCTGCCAGCACTGCCACAAGGATCAAACTTTTAAAATTTGTTTTAGTTTTCTATTTATAACTATTTGGGTTAAGAATAAAATGTAGGAAGTTATTATAGATTTGTAATTAACAATTAATTCTGTATTTCCAATAACCACAATGTAAAACATTTTAAGCATATAAGCTCTCATATTTTTATAACGTGGTAACACTGAAAATATATTGAAACATTTTAAATCCATTAGTGATCCGAGCTTTGATAGTAATTTTCCATTTAGACAAGAGTTTTAATGGCTGATACCCCGTGGATATAGAAAAAACTAAATATAAATCTAGCTAATCTTATGCTAGTGGAATTATTATTACACATTGAATATGTGAGCATCATGTATCTACATACTCATTTAATTATCTTCAGCATTGTATTTTATAACATCATGCGCCTATTTTATTTTAATATAGTAGTTCTTTTCCTTCTGGGTACATGGTCTGCACATATATTTTGTATCAAATCAATGTATACAAAATATCATTTTGAAAGACACTAGTCCCTTTTTTTAATATTTTTAACTAGTAGATTTGACTATCAAATGTGCCTTTTTAATAGACCTAATTTAAATAAATGATTTCACTTTGGCTTTGATTGTAAATAGTAAATTGCGTTACAGACCTATCTATAAAGAAAAAGTTTAAATTCAGATACAGAAACTTGAAAGTTATCACATAAGAACTTGCATGCTCTGTGTGGCGCGAGATCTTAGTTGGAAAATGCTAGTAGGAAATTCCTGTTAAATATACGAAGGCTTTGAACATAACTCGAGCTATTAATTTGCTTTATAGATCACTTATGGCTATTTAGCGTCGGACGGTAAATCAAACGCAATGGGATAGCCTATCAATCTAGATTGCAAACATGTCGAGCCGCTCCCAGACAATACAGTTAACTCGGATACACCTACAACTGGAGCTACTTAATACCATTCGTAATTGCTACGTGTCGTAGAGTGTTAATTCATTGTTTAACATTCAATCAATTAATTATCATAAAATATATCAGTTTTACATTTTATTATTAAAGTTATGCTAACTGATTTGGCCACGAAGGCTCTATCGAGAATGCTCTATCGGCCATATAGGCCCAAGAATGCGTAAGTATACATTTTCACATCTGACTACAGGGTCCGGTTTAAGCATTTCCATATGCTACCATTGTCGTTACGACGTGATATTGTGGACTCTACCTAATGAAAATAGCTACTGGTACGGTCGATTGTACCGAGCTGTTAAGAGTTCGTACACGGTACGTACATATAACAAAACTCTAAGAAACATGAACCTATTACATATAGGTACCTAAAGTAATTATACAAATTATAGAGGGAGCAACTTTATGGTTAGAGCAGCAAACAGATTATAGAGTTAACTATTGACATTGATATGTTCGCCACGAGTGTGGTGACAGCAAGGTGAGCTCTGACACAAAATGATTTCGATCATGATGAATGTTCCTTGTTTCTCTTCTTATTTAAGAAAAACTATTTGTGAAGATTTTTAATTATATATAATACATCTATTTCTGTATTATTCTATAAATCTTCTAAATAAAATAAAATAAAACATTTTATAACTGAGAGCTCGATCGGATGAGTCCAACAAGGCCGGAGTATCGTATGGTTAATTGCATGACCATACTTCATTTTAATAGACGATCGAGCACCTGGAAAAACGTGGAACATTTGCTTCGCCGGTAATCAAACCTATATACATCAATCAATCAATTGACGAATAAATATCACAATGCACCGAAGATAATTGGTACACTTCCATAAGGATCACAGTTAAAATGTATGTTAGTGATTTTACATAGATAAGAATCTATTAACTATATAAAAAACTCTATATAATTTAGACATTAGTATAAAGTCGTAAAGTGTTTCAGTGAATTTAAAATGAAATTGCAAGATGAAACTTATTAAAACTAGAAAAAACGCTTTAGCTTACACAATACTTATTAGGAGATAGAGATGCACTCGTATTGACTTTAAGTGGCTGCTCAAGTTTGAAGCGCAATTAGACGGCTGTAAAAATAGTTCAAACGTCAAGTAGGTAATATTGCCAGCACTCCTTTGAGTGTTTATTTTCAAATTCAAATAAAGATTTAAGTACCTGAAGAGCTGTAACATTTGTATGTCAAATAAAATTATGATTTTGTCATGTTTGTGTGTGCTTCTCTCAAAAGAAAAATACCATTAAAACATTACAATTCGTTATAATAAAAACATATATTGATTTTCTATTACTGTTTCATACTTTATAAACATTTTAATTTCGCAGTAAAAGTCAAGTTAATGTAATTGTTTATATGGACTGTATTCCGTTTCTTTACAAGTCGGACTTCTATGTACAATATGACGTGACAAATTATATCTGGCAAACATTTAAAAAAAAATCCGATTATCGTAACTTAAGCACATTGTGAAGTATGTCTTAGGAGAATTAAAATGGACGTGTTCAAATGGGCTTTTTTGCAGCCAATGAATGTGTCAGCCGGTAATGGCTCGCCGAGATTATACAATAGTTTGACACCTCTTTTGTTTATGTTAGATTCACTAGTCTGTGGCTGGGTTAATTGACTGCGTTATAATGAAAATTGAATGTTATTTTATTTTTAAACCTTGACTTTTAAACTTGTGTGGATGATTATTAAGCCATGTACGACTTTGGTTAAAAAATCTTGTTTTTCTATCTACACAAAAGATATTTAATTATAGTTAAGACTCTCGTCAATGTTACATACACTATACTAGGGTTACTAAGTAATATCTTGCTCACATTGTACCTTACTTGGTATTCGTATGTCTTTATAAGGTACTGAGTATTGTAATCAAACGAGGCTGTTCAGAACACGTCTATTTAATATAAGTGTTGGTACAATACTGATCTATATTAAAATATCAATACATTTATATAAATCATGTAGGCACAACTTCATTTTCTACAATACAACTTAAACTATAGCTTTCCATAGCATCTCATAGTAATCGACTGATATTTTGTAAAATAAGGCTGCACAAGAAAAAGGGAAAAAATTCAACTCTATTCGTGACAGTAAAGACGAATACAGATATTTATTTAGACAATTAATATCTATAAACAGTCTAACTTCGTAGAGATAGCTTCGATCAAATTTGATTTTAGCATAATAAAGAAGGAAACTGAAAGCACATACTTGCTGGGGAGAGATTATGAGACTACGTTCTGAACAATTATCACCACTGCCGGAAACAACTTTTATGCTGTATATTCGACTGTCCAGCGTCAACAATCTCCCATTCCCCGCATACTCACGTAGCTAAATAATTTTCTCGACTCTTTGCCGGAGAGCAAATCGATAGCAAAAGGTTTTCTCAAAGTCATTTTATATATAAAAAATATTGAATTGTATACTATTTTTAGTTGAAATTTGTCCATACATAAGCTGTACATAAATGAATATATAACTGCCAAATAAATATGCAAAACATCGCCCCCGTCCCTATGAGCTGATATATGAAGCTGTCACCTGTAGATGTGATACCGAATACACAGCGAAATAAGCATCAAAAATGGGTACTGACGATCGCCCGAGGCAACGAAATAACGACCGCTAAATTGTAGCAAGAAAATGGCTAAAGAATATTATTTTCGTTTAAGTTTTTCGCTCGTAATTTAAAGATCTCCATGGAATAATGCTTTTACGTTTGAAGTTACTAGTATATAAATATATATATGACATATGTATGTATTTAGTATCGTATACTAGATAGTAGTATAAACGATTCGAGAGTTTGCATCTTAACAAATATTGATGCAATTTTTTAATAAATATTTTTTTATAATTATCCAATAGGCATGAATAACGTGTTTAAATGAAAAAAAAAGGGTGCCTGTACTTATGTACGCGCGTAAGAAGTTATACTTCTTTGGCATTATTAAAAATAGTTTTTGATTGCATGCAAATAATTAATTACAATCAAATAATCAAAGTCTGGAAAAGGAGTCATTATAGTCAATAAAGTTCAGTTTACATTTGAAAATTAAATAAATATTTATTATTATTCTCATACATTAAGTGTAACATAAATTCTATTAAGTTAAAAGTATATATTATTATATATTTAGAACATCTCTAGGTACCAAACACTAAGATGTATGTTGTAGCTTTGGCAGCATTGCACAATATAGCCATTGATGCAAAAGAGGAACCTATCTCTGATGATGATGAAGAGACCCTGCCCTCACTACCAACAGTGCCCTCATCTCAAAATACACTGCGTGGAGCAGCAGTGAGAGCCATTTTGATGATGATGAAAACTTTTAAGTTTGATAGTTCTTAATTTAGGTTGTTTTAACAATTAAGTAATTATTAAATTAAATTTACTAGGTATTTATTTGTAAGTGACTCCAATGTCTTCATCAGAATTTCAATTATTGATATATAGAGTCGTAGAATATTTCTAAAAAGTTGCTGTATCAAAAGCAATAAACAAAAGCAATGAATAACCGTTCATGTTTAAGTTTTACTCAACAAATATACTCGATAATAATAATACATACGGATAGTTAACCTCAATTGTATTGAAGCACTTAGGAAGGTTGATGAGCACAGTTTTTTCAAAAATATTTTCTAATATTAATTATTATTGATATATAATATAAGTATTGATTTAAATATTCAATTTAAATCACTTCTGATTATAATTCAAAAAGCATTGCTAAATTTCTTTGAAAAAATAATTAAAACTCCTTCATTTGTTTAAAAGGTCATTCAAAATTCTTGGCATAGCTGCTAACTTCACGCATATTCTATTTCTTTTTACTTGTAGATTGTCTTATTCCCATCTCGCTCGCGCAAGCTATAATCACACTGACAACTTTGTGTCTCAGGTGCGCGCGCATCGTAAAAATTCACTCTCATCAATTTTTCATAACGCGCCTAAAGAAGTATAACTTCAACAAAGATATCATATAAAATATCGTAAAGAGTGAACATTGTATTTTGTATATTTTTCAAACTCAAAAATTACTGGAAAATTTTTAAAAATTAAAGAAAAGGAAAACCGGGACAGATCGGTAGTATTTCATAACTTACGTTAGTAGAAGTTTTTTTTTTATGAAACAGGGCAAAACAAGCTATGCAAACGGGGAAGATGCTCACCTGATTATAAGTGATACCCGCCGCTCATGGACAATTTGCAGAAGGCTCGCAAGTGCGTTGCCGGCCTCTTAAGAATTAGAACGCTTCTTGAAGGTCATGAAGTCGAATTGGTTCGAAAATACTTTAGTGGACAGCTGGTTCCACCTAGTTATGGTGCGCGGCGAAAACTGCTTTAATAAACGCCCAGTTGTAGAATGACGGACGTCGAGGTGATACGGATCAATTTTTATTTATTTTCAAAATCCTATAGTACATACAATGAAAGTTATGTTTTTGAGATATTAATCAACAGTTTGTAACTAAGCTAAACCACTTCTCGTAATTAATATTATTATGCATTCTGACACGAAATTAATTTTGAGAGAATGTAATGTATAAGGAATCATGGTGTGCCAAAGCATGAGTTACTTTCACAAACAAAAGTTGTTTAAAGAGCTTTATACACTTATCCTAAATTTTCCGACACTCCCAGTTATGTTTCTTTGTTGGCAGCTTTAATATTTTGAAGCAGCGAACCTGACAGGGATTTATATTGATAACTGTACTGGTGCCACCGTAGTTGGCATATATATAAATGCTAGGATATTGCAGTGTAAATTATTTCAGTTATATTCTCCAAGAGAGCTTAGGGTACATCTTACACAATTGTATCTGAGGATTATTCTTATTTTAAGCTATTGCATAGCTTTTATCGCGGGCTTTAAGCGCGGCAACCGAATCAAGTAATTCCGTAACGAAAAAAAACCTAACACACGATGACATAATGGTGCGGCCAATACACGTTAGAGCGGGACAGAACGCATACTGAGTCTCACATCGGTTGGCGTGATCGGTGACGTAGCGCAGGTGCGTTAGAGTGGGACAGAACGCATACTGCGTATTCACATCTCTCTGACGAGATCGGTGACGTAGCGTAAGTGCGGCCGGTGCAGCCGGTACGCGTTAGAGTGAGACGTGTTAGTCAGAGTCTGGTAAAGTGGTAGATTGAATTAAAATCAAGAAAAAAAAAAGAAGAAAAAATACTGCATAAATAAATAATTATAATTGCATAAGTTGATAAAAAATGCTTTGCAATAGCTTTACCGCGTCAGGCCCCGAGTGCCACATTTTTTTTATTAATGTTTGTTTATCATCAATCGTTAAATTGCATTTATTTTTGTTTTAGATTTATTTACAATTGGCACATTAGAGTATATTAAGTAAAAATTCAATAAATTGTAGTCAGACTTAGCGCTAATCGTTTCGATTTATGAGAAAAGCGTTTAATAGACTGTTAAAATCTTTAATGTCAATCTGATTTAAGGAGTTCCTTGAAGTTTAAATAACTTTAACTTTAAATTGTCTTGGTTTAAAATAAATAAATCAGAGGCGCTACAACCTTTTTAGGTCTGGCCCTCAGACGATGTTTTCCTAAATGCGCACATAGAATGAAAGTCCATTGCTGCCCAGCTGGGGATCAACCTACGACCTCAGGGGTGACAGTCGCACGCTAAAGCCACTAGACGAACACTGATCTATTGTCTTTGGTTCATATCTTAGTATTTAACTGTTAAGTATAAACTTGCCTCAATTTATATAAAACCTTTGTAATTTAATACTTATTTGGCATAGTATCCTACTCAATATTCCCTTTCTTAACCACCAAGGACACGTTATTAGCATCACATTTCGCGGGAGCCATCCTGAGGGGTTTAAGCTTCATTCATAATTAATTCAAACCGACCCAGTATTGATTCAAAAGAGGATAATAATAATTCATTTTGAGTTGAAAAAGCTTACGGCTTTTAATTGTGTATTAAAATTGAATGAAGCTTCACTTTTTCCTTTTCAAACAATAGTTGAAACTAGCAACTCGCAACTTTCTCTGCAATTTAGATACAAATATGTCCTCTGTTTAGACTTATTAGCACTAATGTGGAACCAGCTGCCCACCAAAGTATTTCAAGAAAAGTGAAAAGGCTGGCAACGCATTTGCGAGCCTTCTGGCAATGTCAGTGTCCATGAGCGGCGGTATCACTTAACATCAGGTGAGCCTCCTGCCCGTTTGCCTCCTATAACATAAAAAAGATGAGGTATAGTTTGTAAATTAAGCGCACAAACATTGAACGACATAGCATTGTAAATCTCTGAAATTGTATTATAATTATAATTAATAATTAATTAATAACAACAACAGACACTAACGCCATTGCTCTGACATTAATAATAATGACTATGAAATTAACAATATAATTATCAAATTGTCATTAATTTACGGATATAATAATATTGGCAAATCGAATAAACCACAAGTAACGGCCATAAACTGATTAGACTTTGACGTTCTACATTTGTTTGGTTTGCCATATAATGGCAATGGCAACATATACCAGCGTCATTGTCCATGTCCATAAATACGTATATTATGCAGAGAGCTCATGTATATATTTTTTATAAAGTAACTCGGTAATACTAGAATTTATATGCAAAACGCTGTTGCACGAAATCCCTTTAAACGCTTCCAATTAGCAACAAACTACTGAACCCAACAAGTATCAAAGCTCGGTCATAGCTAATGCAATTAATTAGGTCCGGAACTTGCATAGAAATGTGAAACACGGTTGTGTATATCTGTACATAGAGGACTTGCCGCTACCTTAGCAACAATTAATTTTAAAGAAAGAATAATATTATGACAGCATTTTATTTAATGATTTAGAATTTTTTTTAGAAACTTAGATAAGACAAACACAAATACTATTTTTAATATTTTGACATGGTCGAATGGTCTAAATTAATCCATGTATTACGAAAGAACTGTATTGATATAATATATTTAACTAACTGTAAAGAACTATATTGTGAAAACAATTTTTGTAAAATTAAAACTTACCAAAACTACTTATATGTTTTCAAGGCGAAGGTGATTAAATTTTTAAAGGCAAAGTGCCTTTATAACGTGGGCGAGTATTTAGACCGTAAGTTTTGAGACCAATACTTAACTTATTATTATGACATTATGAAAATTAATTTGACATTTGCATGCCTATTTTTATATGGGTAATTGTGCGGATTTTTATAATTTATAGTAACAAAACGTACTAAACACTTTCATTGCAAACAAACAATTTATTTATTTATAATGTAACCTTTCATAATGTAGGGGAAGATTGTTACCCTTCGTACGCGGGGCACATTCATACAGTCGAAATAAAACTTGAACGAAACAAAGTACAGTCTTGTTTTTGTATGTGTGCATGAGTCGAGGTACGAACTATACATAATCGAAGTTTCGCGAAATTCGCACCGATGAGAATGAAGTTACAGGCATGGACGTGTTTTCGCGCTCGGTAAGTAATTTTTTGATCAATGTTTTTGTCTCTTGTTACCGTAGATAAAATAAGTTTTCGTGTAGAGTATTCTATCAGTAACTAGCAAAATATACTTAGATACGTCTCCAATACTTAATTTATGACGTTTTCCTATTAATATTAAAATAAGTTATATTTTGTTGTTATTCAGTTAGTGGGGTACTTTCGGACAGCACTAGATGGGGCACATTTGAACGAATTGTACAACTAAATTTGTATGAAAATATTTTGTCGACACGAACTGTCGTTTTCATACAAATTAAGTTTTCGACTTGCTACATACAAATAATAATAAGGCATCTTGACTAAACCCTCTGGTAGGTAGGAAAGATTGTGTTAGTGTGCTAATTGCTCTAATATTTGCATTAACTTTGTCCTGTGTTGCTATCATTGCTATCGTCGATGTATATTAATACCTATTTTTATTATCTTTATTAAGGTTGATTTTGATGCCTGTGAACCAGATGCTTTGAATAATTTACCAATCCATCAAATAGTAGTTCCTTCGAAGTCAGTTTTGACACCTTAAGGGTTTCGACTCTATACGCATGTTGTAAGAAGTAATAAAACAAACAAAATGACGACGGCCAGGAAAACCACGAATTTATACTGCCACACCCGAAAATAAGAAGTGCTAATCCGCACCAAAGATTAAAGAATGTGATTCTAAATTTAAGATACCTAACTAATTAAATTTTGGTTTTCTTAAGAAAAGCTATGTAATTTTTGTTCACTATAATTAAAGTATTTTATTTTTGTTTATTAGAAGTTAAATCTTTATTTTTGTGTTTAATTTCATTGCTAATAAATGAATTTTGATTTATATGTGTCGTTTTAATCGCACGTACGGAACTACCCCACAGCGTACGAAGGTACCCTCAACACTGTACGAAGGTGCCCCGTTGATGGGGTAGATTCGTACGTTTTCCAGATTTAGTTTAAATCATAATTATGGTTGAACCATCAGATGAAATCATTTGTCATTTTCTTATATGAATCTCAGATAGTTAGACTATAAATTTAAGCTTGCAGATGATTGATTCATGGAAAAATAAAATAATAAAAAAATAAAATGTGAAAACCGTACGAAGGGTCCCGACCTTCCCCTACATATGTACAACGGAATAAGTCTAAGGAATTAAATATTATGACACTATCTGGTCAATATATTCTTGAAGCCTTTGTCAAATTTGACGATTATTTAAATTATCCTAATCCTTGGGATTGAATTGCTCCAGTTCAATATTTATGACTGCTCTGCTTTACAAACAATTTGTGTGACTCAAAACTTGGCGATTAAAAAGAGTGGCGGAGAGTTTCTTGCCAGTTCTTCCTGCGAACTGGTTGTAAATTTGAATGTAAATTTTGAATCAATTTAACATCTTGTCTGTTGACGTTCATAAGTGTACTTGGTTACCTATATGAATAAAGTTATTTTGAGTTTGTATAAGTTTGAAAGAATGTGGATATAAAATAGTAGGTAATTAATAAATGTGGATTGAAAAATGTGCAATTTAAAAACTTATCAAAGCAAGCAATTTTAGCAATCTCATACAATTGCTTCAAAAAGGAAAATTTCTCGGCTTAAATCAATTTTCTTTATATGTTACTAAAATATACAATCAATGTGTGAAATGGAACGTGTATTTTCATTGAAGGAACATTAACCTTTGAAGACACTCACAATCAATGCTGTGTTATGTTTATATATACTAAATGTAAACGCGGCGCCGTGGTATAGTTCAGGGGAAGCTTTATTTATTAACTGAACAAAATAAATTAAATCTTTTGACAGCTATTCCCGAATCATACAAATATGTAATTAGCGAATCTTTGCGTATATAACAGGAAATATTGCGAGTTGATGACGCGTTTTGTTTAATTGTCTAGAAGCACGCTGGACTTTCACCCCTCTGTTGTTGACAACCCCAGGTTGCACTGCCCGGTTTGGTTCGTCGTGTCTTGTAAAAACTGCAAAGAAGTGGAACTCCTTGCCCCCTTCCATCTTCCATAGACAATCAAAGTCAAAAATCATTTATTCATGTAGGTAACACAATGTACACTTATGAACGTCAAAAAAGAAATATACATTAAATGCTTCTAATTTTACATTTACTGCCAGTTCTCAAAGAAGAGAAGAACTGGCAATAAACTCACCGCCACTCTTTTTAATCGTCAAGTTTTTTGTTTTACACATTTGTTGTCGAGGTAAGGAGCGGCAACCATTACACCATGTTCCATATGACATCTTAAGTAATAAATAATAATAAAATAAATTAAAAACAAAGATTTGACCTCTATCAGCAGGAGGCATGGTGAAATAGGAGCACGCACTTACATTCTCGTGGGAATATACCATATAATAACTAATATAACTAACTTCACCGCATACACGAATTCAAGTACGACCAGTCATCACAAGAAGCACCCGTTCACGAGTATGACGCATGGCCAGCCATCGGACCCCTCGCCAAATTTTAGGGAGAGAGACAACCCGACGCGTGTTCCACAGTATAATGTGGATCCATTTAAGCGGCGGTTAAATAGACATTTCCTGGACAGGAGTGCCCTCCAATTGGCCACATCTCACTTAACATGTGGTAGGTTGTGGACACACGTCGGTCCAGTTCTGTTAAAAAATCTCTAGTCCAATCACAATCACAATCACAAAGCGCAAAAGAATATGTCTGTCCAGGTGAAACAATTATCGTAACGAACTATCACTTCGTCGATCATTTTAAATTCAAATCGCATTAAAGCAAAAGATTACATGAACGTTTTAAGTGTTTCAATTGTGAAGCAAACAAAAAGATCTCTTATAAAAAGTATTCTATCTATCTGTTGATAGCCCCGCCCCACTCTTAACTGTTTTAACTTTGGAAATTCGGAGCTTCGTAAAACTTTTCACCTTTTTCTCTTTTAGAAGCCGTATTCCCAAAAGATTTTTATGATATTTACATTTTGAACTATGTTTAATGTTAGTAAACCTGTAGTTTTAGTAGCCTCAGATTTGGGACAAACAGTTCAAGACAACTAAGACTCGTTATCGGTCGTAAACATAAATCGTTTTAATATTATTTGTTTGTATGAACAAGCAATTTCGTAATAGGTAATAGTAAATAAACAAAGATTAAGAGAAACATAACTGGCTCTTCAGCTACACCCACCATGCTAACCTGTTGCTATCTGGCGCGGAGCCAAAACCGTACATAAATAATTTAGTTGTTCGAAACAAATTAAAAGGGCTACTTTTACGACAATTTATTATGAGAAGCGACAGGTGGAAAGGTAAAATTTAAAATTACTCAAAATACTAGACTTTTTAAATAAAATGAAATATTGATTGATACTGAGGGAAATCTGTGGATATATCAAATTAAGTAAACAGCAGGTGGTTCATGGCAGAAAGTGGCACAGTACTTAGAGGAATGGCAGAGGAGGTCTTAGCCAGAAAAGGGCACACAGATACCTAAAAGATGATTGAAAAAGAAACATGTTTAAATGTAAAAGTATCTGAATTAAAGGCTATTATTATTATTATTTAGGGAAATCTTGTGATGAAGCGCGTTTTTCTCAACCCTAAGATCATATGTTTTAACCCCGACTGTCCACTCCTGGTTTGTTTTGCTATACCTGCCCTTGGCAGTTGCTCTGGCATATATTAGACTTCCTGTAAGTAAAAATATCCCCTTAGCAGGGAATTGTGAAGTTTTTCCTATAACTAAGTGAAATTTTTAAGATTTTCTGACCAATTAAAATCATGGTAATAATTGGTATATTTTAAGAAAGATTATTTTAAATAGGGTTTGAAATAAGGATGATATTTTCCGAAAGTCATTAGTATACCTGTATTTAAGGAATAGTATATATTCCGAATAATAACTTTGTTTGCAGTCCCTTGAGTTTCCGTAACGGGGCGAGTGGGCGCTAGTGTCCATACGTCATAAATACGTAAGCAATATTTATAGTTGGATCTTATTCTTCAAAATGGTCCTATTCCAGTTTTGTGTAGAGAGGTCTACGACGTAGGCCCTAAGCTTCTAAGCTTCCGGAACCGCGTAGCGCATGAAGCATATTGATATTTCTTGATAAAAACTATTCAAAAACGTACCTTCTGTTGCAATCTGACATGTCTTGTGCTTTTGCATATGCATTTTATTTTATTCTATTGATATGTTTGTGCTTAGTGCATATTCATTTTTTCTTTTTCTACAATACTGACATGTTTTGTGCTTTTGCATACAATATTTTACACTTTGACATGCCAAGTGAATAATGTTTATATTACGATTATATTTTTCAATTTCATTATTTTTTCCTTGCTTTAAGGTACACCTTAAAAATACATTTTGTATCCATTGTAAGTGTAAACATTATGCGGGTATATCATAAACTCTTTTGCTTGATTTATAATTTGATACATTTTAGTCTATAGTTATTTTGGGCTGGCGATCTGAGTGAGTTGTTGCCCCACATATTTTTATGGTGCCACTGGCGGTATTGTTGTGTACCGGGTTGTGCAGCTCCCTCAAAAATGGTTGAGCTGCATGAGCTATTCGGGGCATGCTTGCCGTCTGCTGGCACAGGCTTGCTCAGATCGATCTGGTTCTTTCTTCCAAAGACCAGTCCAGTAAATACTCTGCATTTGTTTACACCAATTTATTAATTTATTATTGTATTATCTGGACTATAAAAGAGACTAAGACCCCCGAGTTTGTTTCGACATTTCTTCTCAGGGCAGTCAGTGAGGAAATGTCGACTTCATCTAGTTTAGGAAGACATTGTAAAAGTGATTTATATAGTCCTACTTGCAAGAATAAACTATTTCATTTCATTATCTTGTGCTTTTTCACTTGTATCACTTTGCAAAATTATGCACGTGACTTAGCTTTATTTAACTAATTTAGTGTTATAGTACATTCGTATTATATACGGTCTATATATATTTACAAAAATAGTATTCCTAAGGTCATTTATAATAATTAGTATTTGTCATATTTATATCTATTTCCAACACACAAATATACAATATTCTTAACCTACATAGTAATAATAATAATAAAATGGATAAATAAAAAATTAAAACAAATTTAAAGAGTTCGGTCCCAGTGGCAGTGTACCTTTAACGCTGGCAGCATTTCCTCTCTATATTGCGATACTTACTCGTTGAGCGAGGAAAGCACCAGTTCTGGCGTCACATGTACTATCTACCAGGCGCCAACATAACTCTTTAATTAGCGCCTGTGCACTTGAACCCCACGGTCCAAGAGTGTCAGAAAGTGAAAGACTTTAATATTTATTAATTAATGAATAATATTTAATTATACATTTTGTGGTAAGAAATCTTTATTAATTTTATAACGCAGTTAGTACAATATCAAGTGAATACTACCGCAAGTTCCATTACTTGTCATGAAATTCTAAATTATTGAAGACCTTTGAAAAAACAACATTTTAATAAAACGATGAACAAATACCTATATCTAAATTTACTATTAATTTTATTAAAATAAGACCCGCATTGAAACAAAGGAATATATGATTCATTGACCGCAATATCCCAGGTAGTGACGTCACAAAACATCGTATAAGTGAAAATAAACAATGTGGAGTGTTTCGATGAAATCGTAATTGTATCGATTTAGAAACGATATCGATTATAAATTTAATATACGGTTCATTTGTGAATTATATATTGCGATGTAAACTGTGATTTGTGTGTGAGCACAAACAGATGAACTTATCGATAGAATGTGGAATTTGTCGATTTTTGTATAATTTTTTACACGTAATACGCCGAACGAATTGATAAATAATCATATTAATTAGTAACAAATAAACTGAAAATTAAAAACCCAATTTAAAATTACAATGTACTATAAATAGGAAATAGTTGTAATTCAATTATTAATAAATAAAAGTGTTTGGAAATTGGAGTTCAAATGAAAAATTAGTAATTTAGACAGAATAGTTTTCATTAATCAAAATAATTCAGAATTATTTAATATTAAAAGTGAAAAGATATATTATGGGAATACTAAGCCGATTACAAAATAGGATTTTTAAAAATGTTTTAAAAATAAATTTCCAGCAATATTAAACTATAAAGCTAGTAATAAAAAAACATTTAAATACAAGAACAGAAACCAAACATTGATTTAGTGAGAAATCGATCAGCTGTCGTCTGGTGAGTATAGGTCTGTGTTATGTCTGCGGTTTTTCACAATTAAATCGTTAATTTAACTCTAATTTATTGGTATAGACTTGTATAGTAAATAATAATGTACATTTATAGTACAACAATTTATATATATCTATTTTTTAGCCCATAACGTAACCAATATTTTCTTTAAAAAAAATACAATGAAATAAATCTATAGAATAATTATCCACGAATGCCTGAGCCTATTTCGTTTCGGCAAAATAATATAATACAATTGATTCATTTCGACACAGAAGGTCAACTATAAATATAGTTTTAAGAGGAGTTAAATGTAATTAACACACACGCACAGAAGATTTATATATGACAGTTGACAGCTACTTGATACGAATTATGCCAATATGTAGAGAATTATATTGTTATATGTATGTGAAATTTAAAAGGACCTCTTGAATTTTGTTTTCTGGCAAAAGGGTTAACAACCATACTCGGTTTTGCCAAAGGCGTCTATTAATAATCTCAAAGGTTGTTTTCGAATTATACATTTAAACCATTTAGTAATATGTATATAACTGTAGATTAGCAACAAAACTTAATGCTCAATTAAATAACGCCTGAAGAAATCATAGGGCGGCGAAAGACCTCTTTAACCATATAATAAAACCATAATAATTACAACACTTAAACCTTCTTCAGGAATCCGCTATTTCTTTTAACAACTATCTATTGGCGAACACCCTACAATTAAATACACTGTTAAATTTATCGCGATCATATAAAGAAAAACACAGCCTTGTTCTTTATAATGGATTTAAGAGAAGTAGAGTCTGGCTAATGAAAGAAGATAATTGAATTATTTGAAAACTTTCGGATGGCAACACATAATGTCATTGAATTTCTTAAGTTAGTATGATTTTTTTGTCTTGATACTTCATGCTATGCATGCATTATTCATTTTTATTTGTATTATATATTTTTTCCGAATAGTTAACAGCTATAATAGCCTAAACTTTGTTTTATTTGATAGAATATTTCATTTCTTTCGCAGGATTTGATTATTCTGAATACAGTTGTGTTTTATAATAAATATAGTTTTAGTTTTCCATGCAATGCTAGTCATTTTAAGTATCAATAGTAAAAGACTAAATACGTATAGTATTTAATTTCATAGAAATACAGTTACTATCAATGTAAAAATTATAAATTAAAATCAAGTATCAAGTAAGTTTAATCCACAAAATATATCAAACTTTTAGGGAAACCATACTATATTTTTTGGAATTTGCCGCGCTTTTACGTTATCTTCTTTCATTAGCCAGACTATAAAAATCGTACACTTCTACAATAGACAAAACTAAATCAGACCAATTTTAACGAAGACGTCGAATACTTTGTCAATGTCAAGATGCAAAAACGATATTACGTAACGATCACTGACACACGCGAAAGAAAACTATGTAACCATTATTTAATAATAACCTTAGCTCAGCGGTTTTAATCTAATTAACTTTTACTGCGATAACCAGTCAGGCGTGACCGACCACGTGGTTTTCACGATACTATAAAACAAAACACTCGTAGCAATGAAGCTATATAATGCACAACAAACAAGCCATGCACGATTTGATCGTTTCCTATAAAAAAGGAAAGGAGTGGAACTTCCACCATTCATCTTCCCTAGACAGTATAATATGGGTTCATTTAAGCGGTAAATAAATAGAGCTATCTCCAGGCTTCTCCAATAATCTCACTTAACAACAGATGGGATTGTGGCCAAACGGCTGTCCAGTTCCGTCTAAAAAAAATGAGAAAAACCCTCAATGGCCATGGAGCATATACATTTCATATTTGGTTATAGGAAAGACTTAGCTTATGTCAAATACAATTTTAGCATAATACAAGGTTCCTCACGATGTTTTCTTTTACCGTAAGCGTTACGATTGCGAGTTTACTATCTCACTTTAGTTGATAGCTCATGTCTGAGTGTCGTGGTCAGCTAAGAAACACCTCGAGCCGATCTGTTTCCACCGGTTTCTGTCCAGCACCTCTCTTATTACAGTGTATAGTATTGAGGACGATGAGTCTTTTACTTGATAGGCCCATCTGGTTGGTGAACGGCCACGCGATCTTTTGCCTTCTGCGTTATCAACCACGATCAGTTTCTCTAGATTCTCATCGCCTCTGCACATTGTAATTAGGTATGTTAATTACGCATGTAGAATAAACATCAATAAACCATTAATAACCGGGGCTTGGACGAGCTCATCCTTGAAAATTTGATTTTTAACGCTTACAGATATTTGTTCACATCGCATTAATATTTGTTTTTGTGAATTGTTCGTATCTTGCATTTCTGTTAAATTATTTTAATAGAACAAGTAAATATGGAAGAGCTATCTATACGAGAGTCTTAACCTAAAATTAACATAACTTTAAATAAAATGTACAGTAAAATACAGAATATCTTTTGTTACCGTATACGCGGAAGTCCAAATGACGTAAGTGCAACGCGTTTGTTGTTTCAAAACATTGTTTGGCATTCGTACCCAAACGGTTAAATGGATCAACGTCATTAGTTACGTGTTCTGATTAATTTATAAGGCCACTGATACCTGTGATGTGTAGTTTGGTAGCGATTCTGATGCAAAACTCATTACTAAATTAGCAGACGTAGAGAGAAATAATGTTATTACTAAAATATACATGATGCCAAAACCCTTAATGGTTCTTTTGTTTGATTTCTGCATTTATTTATTGTATATTTACTGTGTATCGATTGCCGACTTCTAAATTATAGACATAATATATTACAGATAATTTTCTTCACCTAATAATGTAATAATTGCGCAAATAACCATTGATTCTGTAAAGTTTCTTCTTGGTACCGACAAAAAGTGGCCCGTTTCAAAATTTCAGAACGGGTAATGTTAAATTGACAATTAAAATTGTTCAATAAAATTTACTTTAATTTCATCAGCGTAACAAGGGTAACGACATGGAAAGGGCCACCAGGTAAAAGAAGAGAGCTTATGAAGTTAGTGTAGAAGATTGGGAGAAAATGCTCAAGATAGAGAGATATGGAGCCAGTTGGATGAGGCCTATACTTTCTCTCTCTCTATATTTAAATATTTATATATATATATATATATGTGGGTGCCCTTGAAAAAAACATATTATTTTTGTATAAAAGTTTAAGTGTGTGTATCTTTTGTAAAGATGGATAAAAGTTTCCAGGAAAAATGAGGCTTAATTATTATTATTATTATTAGATTACAGGTTTGAGAATTTAAGAAAGTTGAATTTTTCAAATATGAGCTTTAAGACACTTGATTTAGCTTTTATTTTTCTTAGTCTTCGCTTCGCTTAAGAGCGACCGACGAAATATCGCACACCTTATTGCACTGCAACTGTTTTCACCTTCAAGTTTCAGGAAAGATGTATTTGCCAAGATCGATAATTTATTTTCCCTTGATTTCGATCTTAATACATTTCATTACGAATTTGGCTTCGTCTCTACGAAGGACCAAACTTTTCTTTCAAATTAATTAAGTTTCTAATAATGTTCTTAATTCGAATGCGTGTATCGTAAGACACTGTTAGACACTACAATAATGTATGAAATAATCAAGTATAAATAATGGGGTATTTGAAGTGGGATTTGTTTCCTAAACGTTGCTAAATTACTAAACGTACGACAATCGTAAAAACTCTCCAATTTTAGCAATCCAGACGAATGGGCAGGCGCGATAATGCTCGCCAGTATCGAGGTTAGACTAAGTGTGCCCCACTGGGAGCTATCACCTCGGCTTGGACCACCCTTGTTGAGGGATTAGCTTTAAGAGCTGGACATCCGTCCGGTCCAGCGATGAGGATGAAATCTTATCAGACGATTATGCGATAAAATCAATTTGAGTAAACTAATTACAACGCCTTTGTCTGGCATTGTGTCTGTGTATTTAACCTAAGATTTCAGGCGATTTTCCCCCAATCAGACAGAAAAATGTATATATTTATTTATAGGTCTTCTATGCCTTAATTTTAACTAAACCATATATAAATAAAAGTTATTTTACGCAGTTAAACGTGAATTAATTACATTAATTAACTCCTCGTTAATGAATGCTAATAATATTTTGTTTTGCGAATGAGGCGCAAACTAACTGTTGTGGTCTCTGGCAGAATGACCAGCTCTGTGGAACATTCTGTTCCTCAGCATAATACTGAGCCAGGGCCAATTACAAACCACAGCACACACGCATTACACACTTGAGACGAACCGAATGGGAAAAGGGATTTTGTTTAATATCTCTCATTATATTTTTTATTTTTTCTTAGATAATTGTTATTTTGTGGGTTTATGTGGGTTTGTTAGTAATATATGTTATGTCTATGTCTAATAATAATCAGAATTACGGTCGTAATCTTAGACTAGCAATTCTAATCTTTTTATTTACAAAGAAATTCCTTGAATCTGCTAAACCACATCACCTTGACCTAAAAATTGTACTCGTGAGCGAAGTATTGAATGGTAGAGAAAACATAATTCAGAACAGTTTTCAATTTAATAATTTTATCCTATAAACAAGGACAACGGACTAGAAAAAATAAAATGTTTGTGTTGTATTAATTAACCTTTACATATATTTTTCAGGACACTCGATTTCTTTCGCTATTTATATACGCGGCTTTGAAATCATATGTATTATATATACATTTAACAAACTACGGAAACCTATTTATCAACTTGTCATTTTGACGTAAAAACATGAGTACTGAAGCAATTTGTCACTCTTGACGACAAAAGAGTCAGTTTTCGCTCAAAAACTGTTTACCAGTAATAATTATACCGTGAAGTGTCAATTTTGCATGAAATAACATGCTTGTTAACAAATAAATTAAAGTTTTGGTTTAAAATGACGTTAAAATTACCTATGTTCACTAGTTTTACTTACTAATTACTAGGTGTTTGAGATTCTTCTATTAGATGTTTCCGGCAGAGAGATAGAGCGCTCGCGAGTGCGTTGCCGGCATTTTCAAGTTCAGAAATATTATTAAATCAGTGGGTAGCTGGTTCTAGAAAGTAGTGGTGCGCGGCAGTTATTGCCTTAAAAACGCTCAGTTGTGGAACGAAGGACGTCGAGGTGGGATGTCTGGTGGAATTTCGTATTCTGCCTCCATGTCCTATGATGAAACTCAGCTGCAGGTTCGCACACCTCTTTTGAATACTCTGCATGTAAAATGCGGAGGTAGATGCAGAGAGACCCCACTCCACACCACTGTACGCAGCGCCAAGGAATTAGGGATCCCACACAAAACTGCGATGCGATGCGAATTTTTGCGATACGATTTAGTGCGTCAAACCGTTTGGTAGGGCGACCATTCCTTCGAAGCCAGCCGTACTGAACGTGTTTTTAAGAAGCGTAAGATGGATCGCAAAAAGATTATTGCACTGCTGTTATTGTTTAATAGATATAAAAGAAAAAGAAGATTCTGGGTTCATCCATTCATTACGATTATGAACTCTGATGGGAACTATTTTATTCAAAAGTACTATGCGTTGAGAACTGAAGATAAATTTTTTGATTATTTTAGAATGAGCATATCTTCATTTGAAGAGCTTTTGAGTATATTATCACCATGCCTTCAAAAACGATCGTACAAGGGAAGAATTCCTGTTATGCCTTTGGAAATGCTGGGACTGACTATCAGGTAAAGTAAAACAAAATGTATTTATTGACATTTTAATTGTTTGTCTCAGAGCGGACTAAAATGGTGTCACCAAGGATGACGTAAAATCGCAGGAATGTGCGATGCGAAGCAGATCGGAAATTCTTGCGTTGCGTTCGTGCGAATTCGCAGATATTTGCGATGCGATGCGAATTCGCAGTTTTGTGTGGGAGCCCTTAAGCCGATCGGAAAGTGACTGGTCGCCGACGATTCGAACGCCTCTTCTTTGAATACGACCAAGTGGAAGAAGCTTGTACTGTTATCTATCTGTATATTGTTTACCTTCTCTAACAACGTGGTAATAATTTATTAGATTAATGAAACGTCAAGACACATTAATCATTTTAGGTCAATAAAATGTACTTACATTACATATAAAAAAGCAAAACTAGCTACTTTAGTTCTATTACTAACTATATTAAATAAATTTGTTATTATTTTATTAATTATTAATTAATTATTATATTAATTATGCGGCTTTCAATAACCTCATAAATCTCAAAATATACGATCTTTTAGGTTTCTTTACTAAATAATTATAAAACTGTAAACGATGTCGGTGGAATTCCTATGCAAAGTATGAATATCCGAGATGAAAGCTCGGAAATGCGACAGAATATAAATTAGTAGGAAACAGATATCTCTGGTTGCCCGGTAATAGGATGTCACTTGCATTGATCGTCAACTTGTAACATTTAAAATTAGAAATATCCACTTTACATGCACCCCGCTGCGGAAACTAAGCAAACATTTTAATCCCTCGTGTGCCGCACCTAAAGACACAAGTTTTCATTCTGCCGTTATTGATAAGCATGTCAGCCCTCGAAACAATAATTTTTTCGCCAGGAGGATAAATCTAACTTTCCAAATGTATTTGCGTCTTTTGTTCAAAGATAATCTTTGTTTATAGTGGCTACTACTCAATTCCTAATGCTAATTAATTAAGGAGTGATTTGTATAAAAGCAACACTTATTTTACTCCACGTTTCAATAGTCTATGCTAAGTATAGATTCCTCAATTTCAATCCTTTCAAACACCATCGACAGCTGCAAAGTGACAAGGACGTTTGACAAATCCATTAGCAAATTAACAATTCACTCGACGCAAAAGCTTATGGCACCCTTATTGAATAGTTATGAATTTATGTTTGAATTTAAATCAATGAGTTTGGAATTCATTTATACTTGCGACCATTGCGTCGCTCGAAATTTAAACTACTTATTGCAAATTAAAGTGAAGTTAAATGAACGCGGTTCTCACTTTCGGAAAAAATTAAGAAGCCAAGCCTGTTACTAGACGACGGTAAATTAAAGCTGGAAAAAAAACTTAGTTTTTTAGTGATGTTCTTAAATGATTGTTTCTTTAAGAGGCATATAAAGCATCGTGAAGTAATCGGAATAGACCTAAAAATGGACTATAGACACTTAAAACCTCCTTGCCTACAAAGAAAAAAATAATTCTTTTCCACTTAAAACAGTTGCATAAATAATAAAAATTGTTATAATACAGCCTTAAATATTTCGATACAACACGAAATACGAATTTAAAATATAGACTTCATTGAAATAATTCACGAATGTTTCTTTAATAAACATTACATACAATCATCATTTCATGTGCTTTAATTTCGATAATACCCTTTGATGATGTAATATTATGATTATTACGTTGACGCTGACGGCGTTTAATATAAACTGATACAAATGAAATCTAGTTACATAAGTTCATATTAAGTGTTTTTTAAGTACAAGGAGTGTCAGGGCGTCAGGCGAAATTGAATTTGTATTTAATATTTTTGTTATTTCCAGTCGCTGAAAACAATTTAACGGGTTTCAATTGTTTTAATTTTATATTTAAAATGCTGATTAAATGCTGCAAATTAAAAATAACAACACAGTTGCCATGCTAGAGATTCCCTATTTAAATACAGGAAATGGCTATTAATCAACGATGCCAACGTACACATTGGCGCTAATAATTAGTGTATTCTATTTTTAAACTACTCAAAAATACATTCTGGCAGCTACAACGCTGACGTCACGCCACGTCACTTCTACTTTAAGTGTGACCCGAGATAACTCGAGTGCCTTATCACACACCACTGATTATGATAATGATGGGAACAATTATCCGGTATGTTGGACTAATGCGCGTCGACATATCTTCTCGTGATTTGTTGAGTGTAAATAAAAATAGCTTGAATATTTACACCTTGTTATAATTTTTGAATTTAGAACGACGTGACGCTTTAAACTAATATTTAATGTACAAGTCTAAAACAATTGCTGTCTAGTTAACAAAATAAATAACCATAAATATTTTATGTTTTGTTTGGTTGTATTTTCTACTAAAATTTACATAACTACTAGAGTCTGGCTAATGAAAGTAGATAATTAAATTATTTGAAAACTTTCGGATGGCAGCAGAGAATGTCATTGAATTTCTTAGGTTAGTATGATTTATTGTCTTGATACTTCATGCAATTACTCATTTTTACTTATACTATATATTGTTCCGAATAGTTAACAGGTATAATAGACTAAACATTTAGAAAGTTTCATAATCAATGTGAGAGACAGTGATAACAGCAATGACTCTGATGAATCTATGCATTTTGATTTTTTGGATTCTGATTTTGATTATTCCAAATAAAGTTGTGTTTTATAATAAATATAGTTTTAGTTTTCCATGCAATGCTAGTCATTTTAATTATCAATAGTATAAGACTAAATACGTTACTATCAATGTAAAAAAATAATAAAATAAAATCAACTTACTTGGTAAGTTTAATCCACAAAATATATCAAACTTTTAAGGATACCATACTAAAAAAAATTGAATTTGCCGCGCTTTGTCGTTATCTTCTTTCATTAGCCACACTCTAGTTAAAAGTAACACATAAAATCTAACGAAAGACTTATTAAGAATATTTACAATTAAAACAGATGGATTCATATTTGTTATGCATTCATTTTAGATATTCTGGTATCGTTTTGTCGTATACCAAATTTGTCAAACACAATATAAGAACTAAATTTGGAAGTTGGTGAACAAATTGAGCCAAACAATGACGCTGCATAATTGTTACTGGAATACCTTAACTGCGTGTGAATTAATTATTGCGTAAAATTTACTCAGTAATAATCAATCATTAGAGTAAATGTTTGCCTGTCAAGTGCGTTTTTGTGGAAGATGTAACAATTGAGAATAAATATGAATAATAGAAGGCAATATTATTCAAAAAGCATTTACTCAAAGTATCCACGACGATCCTAAACAGACAAGATTATTAGAAGAATCTCTCTCTATCTTTAATAGGCAGCTCATGTCTGAGCGTCGAATGACTGAGCGAATATTTTTTTCCATCGGTTTCGGTCCAGCGCCTCTCGATCGGTGCATCTGGTTGGTGAACGGCCACGTGATCTTTTGCCTTCTGTAACCAACCACGATCAGTTTCTCCAAGTTCTCATCGCCTCTGCGCATTATATGGCCGAAATAAGATAAGATTCGCTGTAGCCATATGGTAGACAGGCGAGTCCGTATGTGGAGTTGGGTTAGGTTCGATGTATTAGTGCGCTTTGCAGTCCACGGTATTCTGAGAATCGCCGCCAGCACCACATCTCAAAGGCATCGATCCTCAAAAAGCAGAAAAATAACTATTTGTTCAGTTCGGATTATTAAGTTCAACTTGAAGTTCTGCAATACCCCAATGGGACCAGGGACTGATATATCATAAGATCTTTTAATTTCTATAACTGTTTGTAGTAGAGCTACTCACTATATTTTTATTATATTCATTGTAGCCTTTACTTTCCACGCTACTAGAGAATAATGTATTTACACAGTAACTCATGAATCACAACTGAGTCTATTGAAATAATTTTTGAAAGTGTCTCCGTTCGATGGCGTAATAGCTATCAATATATCAGGATAATTTACGTTAAAAATATGCATAAGGAAATTTGTTTTCATACGTGACGGAATGACGTTTTTGATAACACTTCGTGAATGAAGCGAGGTCGTGGGCTCGTATAAAATTGACCCTAATAATCAAAGTAAAACAGTAACTTCAGTTAATATGATTTCAATTTGTTAAGAATAATTTCCGTTTCTTTTATTCCGTTAACGTGCGTTTGGAATATACAGGAAAATGTGATTTCATCAAATGAAAACACAAAAAATCTATGAATAATAACACTTAACTCCTTAACATTTCATTATAATACATATACAGAAGTATGACCACCCAAACAACTTTCTGAACTTCCAATTTGTTTTTTACATAAATCCCTTGGCTCGTCCTTTGATACAAGGGCCTAAGGCATGTCGATTACCGCACTATGTTATCCTTCACCGAACAAGCGTTATATCAGCACATGGACAAAAACACCATTGGTGTACAGCTGGGGTTCGAATCTACGAACTCAGCATTGAAAGTCGCAAGCTCAAGCCACTAAGCTACTGAGCTTCATTTCCTTTAACACAAAAACCTTTCTAAATTCTTATACTTTATACACAAAAAGAAATGAACTAAAAACATATTTATATTTGCTGAACGATATGTAACGTTATCACAAAGCAAATGCTCAAGCAAATAATTCTAATTCAACTCTTGAACATTTATTATAATCATATCTCGCTTGTCTGCACATTACTAAAACAATATAATAAGAATCTCGTATAAAAACACAGCATTCGTTTATAAAAATAATTCGTATTTTATAATGAAAGATAGTATTGCACCACAGTAAAACTATCACTTGCCCCTACAATAGGACACACGAATATATGTTTTTTGCAATAGTTTCTAAATTTTTTAGTTATTTAGCTAGCATATATGTATAAAAATAACCGTTTAAATAAAGCAATTCAAACGCACGTCACGTCATTTGCAATTTACTGATAGTACGGTCCGGTTCAAAAATAAGTTATTGTTTTGTCAGATTATTTATTTGGATGTGAGACGAGAATGATAAATATAACTAATTAAGCTTTATAGTACGATTAATATTTGATATTTTCATTTATCAAATGCACGTTAAACCTGGCCGTTAAATAGTGGAAACGAGAACACTGTATTTTATATTAAATTAATTAATTAACACATACATACTTGATAAGACTTTTCATTGTACCTGCTAATCGTCACGTGTATATGTTTATTACAATAAGAGCGTATGTTAAACAATTATACAACTGATAAATATATTTTCATTACCATATAAGCTGTAACAATTATAACAATTATATATCTCCGAGCTGGTTTTACTGGGAGTACCAGACCACGCTGGACCGATCAAGTACATACCCTTACGGGTCTTACACCTAGGCGGCTTTAACTTAATATTACGGCTGAAGAACATTAATTATTTATCTGTAGGATGTTTATAACCGTAATTTCCCTGACGAACACTTTAATACGTTCTAATACAAAAAAACGCTGATAAAGAAAATCAAACCATAAAAGGTTTAATACGTTTCGTACAAATCAGGAAACGGCCGCTGAATGTCAACATTTAGATTGTCACGACAAAATAATTAGCGTCCGACCTCGATATATTTGCTTTGAACACCTTACATGCACTCGAAATAGGACGTTGTAAGAATACCTAATAATACTACGTAATATTGAGAGTTTTTAGTTATTTATATTAAGGAGCGAGCAGTGTTGGCCTAGTGGCGTCAGCGTGGGACTCTTATCCCTGAGGTCGTAGGTTCGATCCCCAGCTGGGCACCAAAGAGCAATTGTATGTGCGAATTTAACATTCGCTCGAACGGTGAAGGAAAACATTGTGAGGAAACCGACTTGCCTAAACCCAAAAAGTCGACGGCGTGTGTCAGGCACAGGAGGCTGATCATGAAACAGATTCAAAAATCTGAGGCCCAGATCTAAAAAGGTTGTAGCAGTAGTTGTAAAATAAGTTGATTTTATATTAAGGAGCGAGTGACTTGTCACGACTGCTGAAGCAGTAACTCGAAACGGATTGTGTGAAAAGTGTTGTAATTTTGCGTTTATATTTATATTATATTATAGTCTTTTTATTACATAGATGTATTTATATACGATAATGATACATTTACTATGATGAATAGATTTGCAAAGTATATATGTGTTGTCATAAAGTATTATCTTAATACGTGATAGAGATGTGGAGTATGTATGAAAGGGATTGTCAAAGTGGGCACATCGCTCTGTTCTTCATACGCAAACATGTTCAATAGTTTTCATCATATTAAAGCATCGTTCCGTCGCATACAATTTAAAGTGTACATTATTTTATATAATGGCTTAGTGGTTAAGTGCACGTTCCAAACTCGGCTAAATACAAAATAAGGATTTTTTCTTTCTATGTAGGCACTTAACACTTCCTCGTACTGTGAAGATAAACAGAACATAATCAAGCCATCATGATTTTGACTCAAAAATCGACGATGTCAGGCACAGAAGGACGACCTAATTGCCTATAAAGATTTAAAACCATCACAATCACATTAAAATTACATATTAATTTAATTAAAATTATGTTTAATTTCAATCTTAAATAATTGTAAATAATGATAATTATATAGGTACCTAAATACAATTTATCTTTGGACGATCAGAGCAATTAACGTGTTGTTATTCATATCTCTAGTCGCTGTAGCGAAATAATCAACTCCCGGGGTAAAAATCACCTGATATAAAAAATAACGGAAAAGCATTTGCCCATCAAAATATGGTACTTTACTACCTCAAACTTCGTAAGTACTTTTAATTATAATTGATTAATCCAATCTGTTTTTATTTTATTCAATTTGAATCAATAAAAGCGAAACAGTTTAAAAATCGAACCACGAAGATATTATAACTATATAAATAAACATATATTTTTACGCATTTCATTCAATTCAAATGCACATAAAGTTATGAAAGTAAACTTATACATAAACATACCTTTGGAAACTTGACACAAACACTAAAACAGTATATTCAGGAACAACTTAAACTTTGTCACATGTTGCATTTACTATTGTTTTAGAGAAAATCTCGTTTGAAAACACTGCGGACGCGACGTGCGCCCTCACTCACTGACGCATCATGACTGAGGACTGAATACTCAAGTGACGAGGCAAAGCTTGAAGGACTTAACCCTCCTCCCTCTTCAGCCCGATTCCGCCCAAGTTAATTTTCAGCAAACAAAACTGCCCAAGGCGTTTTTTCCTATCATGGTATACAGCCAAAAATTTGCAAAATTTATCGTGTAATATTATTCCTTCTTTAATACAAATACGAGTTCTCAAATCAATGGCGTAGAACGGAAGAGAAGAACTGGCAATCGTCGATTAGTATATATAGAAGAAATATGACTTTCCAATCGTTCTACAATGGATTTTAGGATTTTGAGATTGGTCTCCCCGTCTTTTATCATAATACATATCCTAGGTGACAGACGACTTTTATTCAAGTCTAGACTATTAACCATCATGGCATATTCTATTAACAAGAGTAATTCAATATTTATATTAAGAAAACACCTTTTCTGTGAATTGCTGTAGCCATCGATATGTCAACAGCTCACGTTTAACAAATGGTGATTTTGGCGCTTGTACAATAAACATTTTAGATAAATCAACAAACACGAATGCAAAACATACCTGGAATGTAGAAAGTTAACGGGATGGGAGGCAGATACATTTCTGGGTCTTTTCGTAAATAGTATATTATTATTTTTTACACGAAGTAATTTATTAATTTATATATGTAATATAATCTTCTGAGACAATAAAGGTGCATTCACTGAATCTTTTTGAATCTGTTTCATTGTTTCTTTTTTAAAGGCAAGGGTGATTCTTCTGTGTCTGACATACACATTGTTTTTAGCCGTCTGCATTTAGGTCACACACATAGAGAAAGAATATATACAAATATATAGAGAGAGATAGAGACAACATATAGACGCATAGAGAGAGAAAAATCTTTTTCAATACATTTCGGAACTCGAATACAAGATTATTTGGGAATACACCTTAAGAATAATTAAGCTCTGTCTTTCGAAAACATTACCTACAAAATTTGTTTTGCCTGGTCAACGTCTATTTTTCATTAAATTTAAATTTACAATGAGGCGAAAACAAATTTATGAATAAGTAGCAAACTACAACAATAACAATTGGACTAGAATTGTATTATGACTCCAGACACAGTTCCAAGTATTTTAATTGAAATCAAGTTACGATGCACATTGGGCTCGTTTGTCATAACAATTTAAAACATAAAGAATTAACGTTTTATTCTATATTTCCTTTTAAGGGACTGAATGTTAATAATTTGTTTGCGCGCAAATATATTTCAATAAAACTTTGATTGCTGAAAAGCACTCATATAATCTCAATAGACACTGTAAGTACGATTGGGCAGTTTCTTATGTTCTCTCTCTTCAGTCGGTAAATCACATCTGAGCGTCGTGGTCAGCAAGGAAACCTCTCTTATCACAGTGTATAGTTTTGAGGACGATGAGTCCTTTACTTTATAGGTCCATCTCGATTACCGGTCATTACGATCTCCAAGTTCTCCTCTGCGCTAATTCGTTGAGGGCATTTGGTAGACAGGTGAGTCCGTATACAGAGTAGGATCAAGATCGATGTATTGGTGCGCTTCGCAGTCCACGGTATTAACACTCCCTCTCCAGCACCACATCTCTAAGGCCTCAATCCTTTTTCTTTCTTATGTTAAATACTTTTAAAATTAGATAAGACTTAAATCAGGCTAGACTGTAATGTCTATGTTTCAGTGAAGAGACAATTTACAAATCGTACTAAGAGAGTCTCACTTCAAATTGTATGAATTTGCTATTATTTCGTTACATCAGTGTTATGTACATAATCAAAACTAGAAAAAAAATAATTCGCGTTATATACATAATTGTTTAGTTTGGCAAGGACGAAAAGAAGAACAATAAACTCTACGCAATTATATTTAGTCGCCAGCCATTTTTTTTATCATTAATTAAAATTATAATTTTAATAAAAAATAAAAGCAATACCACTAAGATACTCCATAGATAACAATATAACTGTACCAATAAATAGAAAAACAGGTACGAAACAAATATTTATTTTCGTAATGCGTTCTGGCCCAGGTGCTAGACTCTCAACCCCAAGGTCGTACATTTGAATCACGAAATAATGGTGTTTTCTTTCCGCAAGTATTTGAATATGATAATCTAGATTTCTAAGAACATGCGCTAAATTTTGTAAGTTTATGTATGTTTCAGTGGCGGATTTACCATCAGGCTGAGAAGGCTGGACCCTAGGGCGGCAGATTTTTGGGGCGGCAAATTTGGGAAATGAATTTTTTTCGCTACTTTGATTTCTGCATGACGGTTTTCTGATGTTTTACAGAAGTCTGCAACAAATATTGCTGATGACTTTCCCTTCTCACAGTACATTTGGTGGCAAACTTCCATATTGTAGAGTAAACAGCGATCTCTGCACCCTCAGCTCACAGTATGAGTGAGTGAAAAGCGCGAAATTGCAGAAAATTTATTTCCCTTTTCTCTCTATCAACCCATACATGTCAGTCCTACTACTGGTTGGAGCCTGCGAACTGGATTGTTTGTGTATAATCAGAAATCAAACCCAATAACCTTTTTCGTGCAATTTCAAGGAAATTGTTGGATTGTAAAAATGATCTTGGGGATGACAATTGTAGAGGCAAGGGCGGCAAACACTTCACAGCCTTGAAAATTTGTAAAACCGCCACTGGTATGTTTGTATGTAGTAAAACTAAATGTCATAGAGATGATCCTTTTTCAGTTAAATCTAAGTCTCAGTTTCTTCAAAATAGGTTAAGTATCTGTTGAAAAATTAGTACAAGTATGAGTACAGGGGACACATGTCTAAATACCTAGGTGAATAATGTTGGTCTAAATTTCGTAAATAAAATTAATGTTTTACGATTCCATTTGGGTATAAAATAAAAAATAAATCAGGGGCACTACAACCTTTTTTTTAGGTCTGGGCCTCAGATATCTGTATCTGTTTCATGATCATTTGCTTACTAATCTGGCCTATTAGGTGATCTCCTGTGCCTGACACACGCCGTCGACTTTTTGGGTCTAAGGCAAGCCGGTTTCCTCACGATGTTTTCCTTCACCGTTCGAGCGAATGTTAAATGCGCACATAGAAATAAGATCCATTGGTGCAAAGCCGGGGATCGAATCTACACCTCAGGTCGCACACTGATGCCAGCCAACACTGCTCTCCATTTGGGTATACAGTAAAATATTTCTATAAAGTCAAATCAAAAGCATAATCTAATCGAAAATTAACTACATTATATCAAAAGTTACCCCATTGTAGAATGTGTCTACATTTATATGTGGGTTCAAGTTATAGTTATTGGAGGAGCAACAGATCAAATTTGCGGTTGCATACCGTCGGAGGCATTCCGATAGCAATTATATTGAACTGGAGTATTAAGGCTAGGCTATATACTAGATACTAGTAGTAACAATACATATATAACGAAGTGAACCATTTTATAGATACCTTTTATGGACCAGAGCTTCTCTTAAACGTCTCTCATTACTTCAGTCTAAGGTTCAGTTTAAGGTTTCACTATGTTTATTAATTACCTAGATCAAGATCGGACGTCAAGGCAGAATACAAAATACCATCCGTATCACCTCGACGTCCGTCGTTCCACTGAGCGTTTTTTAAGGAAGTTTTTGCCGCGCACTATCTATATGTGGAACCAGCTGCCCGCTGAAGTATTTACGAACCCATTCGTCCTTCAAGAAAAGAGCGTACCAATTCCTTAAAGGCCGGCAACGCAATTGCAAGCCTTCTGCCAATGATAGACGGCGGTGTCACTTAACATCAGATGAGCCTCCTGCCCGATTGCCTCCTATTACATAAAAAAAGGTTAATATATACTGTTTAATAAAGCAATTAATTGAATGCTTTATACAGTAAAGTTATAAATTCCTCATGATATAAAGTTTCTCGCTGTCCTCAGTATAAATGGTATTAATGTATGAAGTACGGATTTTCTCATAGAAAGTTGGATATTAAAATAAAAAAAATTCAAGGTAAAAAAAATACCTTACATGAAAAATCAAGTATATGTGTTTTAAAATTATTGGTTCTAAAGTATTTGACAAAATTATTATAATTAGTAAATTCTATACATTATATGTACATTGAAATAAATAACTAACCTTAACATAAACTAAAATATATTATTAAAAGGAGTCCCTTTAGGCAAGGTTCCGAAGATACTGGCAGCGTTCCCCTTTTGAATAGCTATACTAATTCTTAGTCCGAGGTAGCTGCCAGATCTTCGGTCTCCTGTGATGTTGACTAACCTTTTTGATATTTCTTTAAATAGCCTTAAAGCGCTAGGACCCCAAGGACCAAGGGTCTCGATATCGAATGTGACAAAATCATATTCTGAGCCTAGACCCCTGTATTTGCATGCTTTAGTTTTTTCAGCCGCTTCACAAGCCGCACCAGCTCTGTAGTTGGTTCCATGTAGATGGGAAGGGGCCAGCGTGTCTGAACAGGTTGCATTCCATACCAGTACCCGACCCATTTTCCATGGAATCAAACTCATACTGTCCGGTCTTTTGCCATCGTCTCTTGCAATACCACTCGGCTCAAGTAGACTTGGAACGTTGACGGTGGCAAGTGCGGCATGTCTCGAGAAGCGACCTGCACTTTTTTGGCATGACAGGCCGTGATGTCCTAACTTGTGGACATCACTGCCACAGGGACATATATGAGGAGCGCAGACCGGAACCCCAAGCCGTAGACAGGTTGCAATTCGAAGTGTGTCATGTTCAAGAAAAGTTCCTGTATTTGACGAAGGGTAAGCGTGAATCCAGTAGCCGGCCTCATGGCCAAAAGTCTAGCACGTGCCGAACCTGTACTACAACTCAAAAGATCAACAAGTTATTTAACCTAATCTTAGTTCATTTACACATTCAATCCACATGACCACGAAACTGAACGTCGTTCGATATCTCAACGCCCAGTATTCCGATTTAAGGAGAGTGTCTTCGAATAAAGGAGTAGAAACAAATGTTGTTTTTGTTAGCGGGAAATACGCGCAAACTTGGGGTTAAATTGGATTAGATTTAGTTAACTCCAGTCCGAGACACGTAGCAGATTTTCGGTTTCAGACACTAGTTGGTTTAAGTACCTACTTATCGGTAATAGATAGATCGGTAATAGATATATCGCTTAGAACCGATAAATATCTCAAGTTACAGTTTTTTGTTAGTTTGTTAATTTTATGTTACTTAAAATTATAACTTTAATACTTGTTGCTAAAGTTTCCTTTCTTTGTAATCCTAAAGTTACTAGAACTAGAACTTCTATACGTCTCGCTTATCTGCTACTTTAAATGGTCCAGGGAATAGGCAATCTCGCTCTTACAATTTAATTACTAACAATAATAAAAATATTGATATATTTTAAAAAAATCTTCCTACTTACCTACCCGTAATTTTGTGTATTACTCTTTTATTTAAGTTTTAGTTTCTACCTACTTAGTTTTAGATTTTACTTTTTGCTTGTGATTTTTTTCCTACCTAAAATTTTTATGTTCTAATATAATTTATGTGTATGTGTGTAAAATTTGTGACTTTTATTGTATCTTTAAAGCATAGATAACTGTTGCAGGACTTATAAATAAAAATACTTCTTAGCTCTTATTCTTAAGACAGTTGATCTTCGAACAGAGTTTCATTTAGGTATTACAATTTTCCGAATTTAACACCTCTTTGGTCCAATAATGCAAGGAAATTCGAGACAAACACCTTACCTACTTAATTAATAAATAAAAGTAATGTAATTGTAACCCCGGTAAACCCCTCACGTATAAAAGTGCGCCATGATACGTGCATATAAAGAAGTGCAGACTGCGTACCCTGCCCCTAATACCTGTAACTGAGCCTTTTTCTTTGACGGTATCACCTTTCTGTGCTTACCAATTCGAATGAAACATATCTCGAAGTGTAATCCGCAGGCAGAGAGGTTATTTGCATGCGAACATAAATAAACTCAAATTGAATACGCTAGTTGTTTGCGGAAACGGTTTATTAATGGATCTACGTTAATTTATACCTAGGTAATTATAATTATCCCATGTTGACCGTATACAGGTGAAGTTATTTGGTTCATGCTGAACAATAATGATGCTTTATTTATGTCGTAATACAGCTAACATAAATTATATTTAAGCCAAAGATGGAATACATACAAAAAGGTTCAAACATTTGCAAAAGGAAAAATCTATAAAAATTATTAAATACATTAGACTAGTAATATCTAATTTGGCTGTGTTGTGATGGTGTGAAAGTGAGGGTATGTACGCGAAGGTGTATATGTGGGGTGTGCTCCTTATGCAGGTGATTTAGCGCTACGAATATTCTTAATACTCTAATTATTGATTACTAGTCTGGTAGGCAGGAACAAGGGAGGGCAATTTCTGTAGAAGTAACCTTCAAATAATTTTATTTGAGATGAAGTCATGAACTAGTATTAAATCGTATGTTTTAAAGAATTTTCACAAAATGTACAAATGTATTTGAAGGAATGTTTATTTTCTTATGTGAATGTATTTATGACAATAAGAGAAGCAATTTCTTACGGTCTGATTATTTTATTTATATTCAAAGATAATTTTTCAATGACAGCAGTGTTGACCTAAACGAGCTACTGCAAACCTTTAAAACTTGGCCCTACGTCTTGTGGAAACTAGCATATCTTAAAGCAGTCATACACCGACTAGGTACTGACACCGACATCTCTATAAAAAACAAAATGAGCAATAAAATTCATGATATCTGCGGGCAGACCCGTTTAGAGTTTAAGTGCCACTGTATAGTTTAAATTATGTAATTTGGATGTCTCCAAATCTTTTGTTGGGTCCACGAAAACATACACATACATACATCTCATGCTTCGTGTTGTTTCAATCAGTAAAAAAACATAATATTTATATAGCATATTGACCTCAAAGACATGCGGTTTATTTTAATTGTCACTTTCGTCAAACATGATTAGTTGTCCAATGTATTATTAGGTCAGACTAGCTTTAAGCGTCTAATAAAACCAAACCTAACCAAACACCCGTTGCGTACATAATAAATAAAATAACTTGCAAGTGGCAAAGTTATTTTTATTACTGGACTTATAAAATTCTCTTCATTTCTATACTCAAAAAAAATAGTGGTAATTACATAAGATTTAATTCACCATCAAAACAGAGAAAGCGGTCTTTCGAAGCCCTGTGGTCAGAGCTGTTTTAACAAATGTAGCATTTGTCTTCGTAGCTGATTTGCACTGTGCTTTAAAAAATATCTCCTCTTCTATTAGTAATGTAATGATTTCTGGCACAGCTATTATATGGTTTAATGTGGTTTTTTTTTTATTTTAGAAATGTAGGATAAACCTTTAATAATATAAAAATCTAAGTAAATTTTTCCTTAAAGTAAGGTAGAGTAAACAATGTATTAAATAAACTTTGCGTATGTTTCACCGATACCTTATAATTGACAAGCGTTTGATTGGGCTAATCGAACTAAATTATTGATTCGGAACTGGGGAAAAATGCTTGAAAATTAAACAAATTGAATAAACGAACTGAACCATTTAGTTATTGTTAATTATCATTTTATGAAAATGTATAACTAGACCATTTAACATACAAAACGATATTAAAAATAAAAGCGTAACATAATAATTGTATTAATTCCTAATGCAAATAAAATATTAATCGTTACACAATTTTGCTACGCCATCTACAACGAAAATTGATTTTCAATTACTTGTACCAGCGCCATCTATGCTGAGTTATCTATATCATGAGGTGGATATGTTCTTGTTCTTTTAGTTACTTCGTGATAAAGGAAAGGAATAATAGATGTCGCTCAACATTTGTGTGAACGTTTTATGGATATGAATTTTAATGTTAGTCTGTGCCGTTGATTATATTTTAAAACGATGAAGGATTATATTAAAATAAAATATGTTAGCTGTGGTAAAAGTTTTAGTAAAGGAATTACCTATAGTAAATACTTAATTTTGAAAAAAAGGTTAGAAATAAAAAGTCACATTTCTCATAGTAATTATAATTTGAATACATCAAATTTTTTGGTGTAACACGAAAATCGTAAAATTAGCTGATTACCTGCATATGTAGGCCAGCAATATTATTATGCTCTTACAAATACTTGTACATACGGAATGTACTACATTACTACATAGCAATATAATAGAAACATTAATTATCGAATAATATAACAATTAAAAATTAAATTATTAAATCAGTCATTTACAAGCATCTCATATTTTACAATACTATACTATGACTATGCCTAATCTTTTCATATATTTCTTTTTTTTGTATTTTGGATATCGCTTATTGCACGGAGCGCATTTTTTTATCAAACATTGGAGTCGATTGATTGCGATCGATAATCTTCGAGAATAATCGAATTAATTTTGATTATTACATATTTTAATGCTAAATTAATATTCTACACTATTCTAGAAAATGGCGTAGAATTACACAGGCAACACCTGCCATCATATTCAAATAAGTAGTGCTAAAGACATTATAGCATGCCGTATTATAATTAGAAATTAAAACGATAATTAAATTGTATTTTTCTTGTGCCTTTCACTTGGAAAAATAAATGGAAATTTTAACTTTACGTAATGAGTTTCATAATTCATTCGAGACACACAGATCCTCTCGCTTACCGAACAGCGTTTCAACACAAATTGCGGTCTTATTTTCACGGGAAACGCATTATAAATAATTACAAACTAACACAATACTGATATCGATTCAATGAAATGTACATCTAAGGTACCTACAATCACAAACATTCAGCTTACGCGACCTATATACAACATTTACATAAAATATAAAAACCGAGCACTTCGTTATCACTCAACGGACATAAATAAACACAATTGACTATGTACAATTGTCATTTTCCAATAAATTTAATAATGTTTTTATACAGGCGATTTCTGGGCAGTGATAACTGTGAACGTTTACAAAGAACTGACACTTTTAGTCCCCAAATTAATTATAAGCATAACTCAATTGACCAAATCTAAATTAAGAAAAATCTACGTTATTTAATACTGTCTGTGTAATAGACAAACGATTTATCTGGAGTGATTTTCCCGCGCTTTTTAGCGTCAATTCGAGTGACAGATAATATCGGATGCGAGATTACACAGATGATGTCCCTTGCGTAATTTTTGTACTGGCAATTATTTGCTTGCGAGGGACGCGAAGTGTAAATTAATCCTAATATTGTGATGAGAGTTTAGGAAACCATTTGTCGGTGGTTTTGCCCGTTTCCGTTTTGTGAGGGGAAGAGCACACCTTCGTATGTCACACCGTTGAGCTCTATGGATACGACGAGTTTTTGATCACCTGTGCTTGCGTCACCTGGAACAAATGTATCATTATTAGCTTTATACATTTAAATGGACCTCTTATCATTACTTATGTGGCATTACATGCTAAATATGTTGTGGAAAAACAAAGATTTTGATGTCGATTGTTCGAGTCTTTTTTTTTTTAATTTAAAATAACTAGTGGATAAAAATAAGAGGTCTTTTATAAACTTGGGTTTAACCTTATTGGGCCAACAAACTTTTGGGGCAAATGTGGTAAAGCTGAATTTTAACTTCTAACTTACCCCGAGTGGAGATCTTGAATGCGGCGCCACTGACGCCGTTGTTGAGGCCGGAGTTGCCGTTGAGGTGCGCGATAGGCTTGGTGTCGGGGGGCGAGCGTGGCGCGGGCGAGGGGGGCCGAGGGGTGCGGCGCTTGGCCGGCGGAGGGGGGGAGCGGCAGGCCTCGCGTTTTATGCCGCCGTTACTGGAGTTCGGGCTCTCGCTCAGGTTCAACGCCTCTCTGAAATGCGGAATGCTGCGTAATTGAAGCAATTTAGTAGGATAAGAAAGACGTCCGTTTTTTAACTACAATTATTAATTGAATACTGATTGATTCGAACCAGTAAGTAACACTAGGATGAAACAGAAGTTTTGAAATAAAGTCTGCATTTCCTATAAAATGTATATTATATGTCCTTAAGCAAAATAAGTAAATTGTTAGCGCAAGCCTAACACTAGTATATAACCATGTTTTAATGGTGAATGTTTCAGCAAAAATCAACAGATGGCGCTGTATTTAATTTATAAAATATGAACTAAATCAAGTAAACAGATACCACAACACAACACATCTTTTCAACACAGATAAACACAATTTCTCAAAACGAAAGCACTTTTATAAACACAGACTTATATTTTTATGAAAATTACGACTTCAATTATCTGTGAGCATTATTTATCTAGCACCTATATTTATAAAAGCATATCTCAAAAACTAAACCGATTTTGATGAAACTTAGACTTATCTAAAAGTTACAAGTCGATAAACGTGTAAACATAAAATATCACATCACGGGTGAAATTCTTTTGTCTGTCGATTAAAAATATCTAAAAGCCAATAAATATAACACATACCGTTGCGGTTCGATGTCTGGTTGCGGGCTGTTGTTGTTGTTGTTGTACAGAGACCACAGAGTGAGACGCGACACGTCGATGGCGGACAACGCGTCGCGGGGAGACATCATCGGCGCACCCGGGGGTGATTCAGAACCTAAATAATACATATTTTATTATTCCTAACTAAAAATGATAAACAATCTTGCTAAAACAGTGGAGCTACAGCCTTTTTAGGTCTGGGCCTCAGATTTCTGTATCTGTTTTATGATCATTCGTCAACCTAATAGGCAAGTAGGTGATCCCTTCTGAAACACGCCGTCGACTTTTTCAGTCTAAGGTAAGCCGGTTTCCTCACGATGTTAAATGCGCACATAGAAAGAAAGTCCATTCGTGCACAGCTGGGGATCGAACTTACGACCTAAGAGATGAGAGTCGCACGCTGAAGCCACTAGGCCAACACTGCTCTGCTCTATAGTTTGATATAATGGAGCAAAAAATAACTCAAGAAATTTGCAACTTCATAAAACAACATTTAATTTGGAATTTAGCGAACGAAAACCTTTTAACTACTAACCATTTCTGATGAGCTCGCGTTGCTGTTGTATCATCTTCATGTACTCGCGGACTCGGTACTCGATGTCGTGCTGCGAGATATGAGGTGCGTGTGGGGGCAGAGGGGGCAGACGGGGCACAGTGCCCCCCAGCGACAGGGACAGGGGCTGCATGTGCTGGGACAGCTGCGCGAGGGACGCCGGGACTCCGCGGTTCAGGGGGGGCTGGAAATACTAAATTGTTAGTTTTGTTTAAATTGGATTCCAAGTTAGCCAAAGTAGTGGATTCTTTTTAATTTGCAGTAGGTCTGGAAGAATGATAATCAAGAGGCTTACCATAGAGAGTGCTGCCTGTGCGTCGTACTGTCCAGAGGCACGGCGCCCCTCCCGCTTGTTGCCCTCGATGGCTGCGTCCAGCTCACTGCGGGTTGACAGGTTTTTCTTCTCGCACTCATAGTCGTATAAATACTTCATATATCTGGAAAATTTATTGAATTATTAACAATTAAATTCATATTTTTTGCAAAGATGAAAACAGAACTTGTACAAATGTCCTTATTGTCAATATATCACAAATATATACTAAGTTTTAAATGCAAATAAAATAAACAATATATCTTCAGTCCGATTCTAAATTTAAAGACCTCACGTCAAGAGAGTTGACACGCCTATAAATCATATTTCAAGCCCAATTATAAAACGCCTATCATTCAAAAGTATAACACCGCGGTACACTGTAATCCTATTCAGCAACAAGTCAATTTTATTCAAGCATATTGTCAACTAAACTCCGTCATAAGTCATAAGTGATCGCATATTAAAGTGAAAAGACTTTGAAAAGACCGCGACGCTTAAAAGTCGGCTACCTTTCATGGGCTATCAAATAAGAAATTTGAATGTCAGCAGTCGTCTAGTTTAATACTGAAGATGACAAAATGACTCCTATTTTATTATTCAATCATAAAGGGTTATTTTTAAAAAGAAAAATGTTTGAAAAGAACTTCCAAACAATATCTACGGAGCAATCAAAGTTTAAATTTCGAATTGGTATTTGTACACGTTCAAAAATTTCGTATCACAGACAAGGCACAGACTAGAATATCTAAGCCCTAATTAGTCCACGGACAAAGTAATTAGTAATCATAATGCGGCGCTGGCGTCGTGCGTAACGGTGAGTTTTGAATTAGAAATGTACACCTTTATGTTTCCGACAATAGCCGAGGTTAAAGAACTTTAAGATAAATGAGAAAATTATATCTGCTCAGATGAGTTAGAGGTTATTAATTATGGAGTTGTCACATTGTCGCGAGCTCACGTACACTATTGTGGCTTTGTCTGGCTTTCGTGAGAACAGAACGGATTACAATGAGGCCGGCTCCAATATGGTGCTCCTGAAGTTTGGACCACACCGTTTTGAGGTCACTTTTCTTTTGGTTAAAGTTGGAGTTTGATTATATGCCATAGTTAAAATAGAAGAAGGACTTACTGTGTTCTTAGTGTAAATGCAGCCGAAGTGATAGACGATGGCAGCCGAAGTCCCTTGATGATCTCCTGCCAGAGTTTCTTGTTGATCACCTCCACCAATCCACCACGAGCTATCACCAAGTTGTACAATTCATACAGATCCAGCACAGACTTCGCCATAATCGGTAATCTGTTGATAGGCGTTCCTGAAACAAAGAAAAAGTTTATTACAAAAGTGTAAAGAAGTTTAAAAAAAACTTTAACTTAACCCAGATATTTATAGATTATATCTCCTTATAAGACCTCAAAAAACATTGATAACATTAACATTATTATATATTGCGGACTTCCCTGTATCATTTCTGAACGTCACTAAACAAACCAGGGGAAGTAAGAACGTGAAGTGAAGCAAGTCCGCTTGATTGACATTTGATTATCATTGCTCAAACAGAATGACAGATTATGTTAAAAATACTATGGGAATTACTTAAACTGACGTTTGGTCACGTGACCGAGTTTTTTAGCGACTAGTAGATCTCTCGCATTGTATTTGTCTAGTGCCAGTTGTCAAAGCTATGGTAAAATGTAAAAGACATCGGCTGATATAAACTGAATCTAGTCTAAATATAAATCAATAAAGTACATCAAACCAAATAAGTTTTACGCGGGCTGTAAAACCTTTTACGCGTGGTAAGAGTCGTAAAGTGACTGCCAGCAACGGATCGCGCCCACCGTGATTTATGTCAGATAGGGCTGTTACTAATATAACCGTTAATGTCCCTTCTATTTCCTTCTTACCTCATACCCACCTTTGAAAAACCTTATTAAATTTCGTAAACCCTTTTTAGATTTTACTTAGCTAAAAATTACTAGCAAAACAGCGGATTATGTATCAGATAGGCACTTAAAATGCTTTTTTTTTAAATTGATCAGCCCACTACCGAATATGTCAAGCTCTAGATAAGTAGTGTTTATTTTAATGTGTCTAAGCAGAATACCGGTGAAGGAAAACGTCGTAAGAAAAGTAATTTTTTATTTATTGGTACTAACGTTTTAGACCCAATGGCACAGCTATCTATCTATAGCTAGATGCTGCTAGCTATGTGTATATTATAAGAGGTTATAACGTTAACGTAAAAAAAAAAATTCAACTCTTTTCGAGTCGAGACTGGGCCAAGTATGACCCTCGTATACGGAAGTCAAACTTAGCGTTGATTCCGGGTTTATGAATCTTATTTATTAAAATATTGGTAACCCTAAAAGCCGGACATCGTCTTTATATTGCCGCACTGTGCTAGATTTAGATTTGCAGAGCCAGTGTGACCAGTTAAAATGCATTGCGAATTGTTTCACATTATAAATATTATATGACATTGCATATATAAAATAAATAGCGGATCCTTTAAATAGTAAACAATTTAGAATAAGCCAAAATTTCGACTTTCCTCAATGTTTTCACAGTTATTTCGTAATTTTTTTATTCCTACAGCTAACATAAGAAAAGATGTAGCCAGAGATGGAATACATAATATATACAAAAGGACTTGACCTATTATTTTATGAATGTCAGCAGAATAGGAACTTATAAATTTACTATTATTATTATTATTATTAATTGAGGAGCATTAAATAGTCAATTTAATAGTAACTGTAGCAATAATTATATAAAAAACTGTGATGTTGGCTAAATATTTTCTCTTTCTATATATTTATAAATATATAAAATAATACATAGATTTGTAGGTTTTAATTTTTGTCAAGTAAACTCAGAATTACCACTGTTATCAGCTGAATAATAGAAAAGTGGCAACACTGCATCTAGTGTGGCCCGCGGAAGCGAAACATTATGGCGGATTGTTTGCAAGTGATTTATTGTAATTCGGTGGTAAATGTAATGACGTGACGAAGAATGGCCCACATATCTCCAGTTTTCTTTATTACATGTTTACGTGTTTGCATTACGCAACATTGTACTCAACACTCGATATTGGCTTAGATCTTCCGTCTAGCTATTCATGTCTCTTGGTTTTTCATTTAATAATTTTTATTATTATTCCTGTGTATTCTTGGTTAAATAAACTTTTACAACAAAAATATTTGTATAGCATTTAATAAAATTACGTCAATTAAAAAGCGTTGATTCTTATTATTATTCGATATTTATTGGTGACGCACAAGAATCTATACAAACAAAAGCAAATTCCCATATACACCATCAATTCAAAGCTCGTAACTGATGAGTATAATTCCAAGTCCCAATTCTGTACCATCACTGTACATAAGCGCTGTAATTAATCTCGGAGGGTGACGTAGCCCCCCCTAGCCCCCTCTTTCCCCCTCGCCCGGATAACCGGATGATTAAGTGCAAACGCGAAGACTGATTGACAAATACTCGTTTAGGTATTCACTAATGTTTTGCTCATCAATAAACGTTTGCGTTACTTTTTATCGGTTAAGAGAGCGTTCAGCAGGTTTATATAGTTAATACATTATTTACCAGTAATTTCAAGTTAATAGTATTTAATAATTATCATGGACTTATATAAAAAATATAATAAATAAATCGGTAGCGTTACAAGGTTACTAGGTTTTTCAGATTTATGTATATGTTTTATGATTATTAGTCAATCTAATGGGCAAGGTGATCAGCCTCCTGTGACTGACACACGCTGTCGACTTTTTGGGTATAAAGCAAGCCTCACGATGTTTTCATTCTCCGAGCGAATGTTAAATGCGCACATACAAAGAAAATCCATTGGTTCCGGGGATCGAACCTACGACCGCAGGGATGAGAGTCGCACGCTGAAGCCACTAGGCCAACATTTCTCTAGCGACTTATAGAAGAATAGCAAAAGCATGGAAGAGCTTTTGGGCGCTTAGAGAAGTCATGAAAAATAATTAAAGGAGCATGGCAATTAAAAGGAAGCTTTTCAATACTTGTGTACTACCTGTAGTAACATATGGATCTCAAACTTTAGCGCCCACCAAAGCGCAGCATACAAATCTATAGGTGTGTATGTGGAACGGCGGGATTTGGAGGAGGCCTTTGCCTAAAATAGGCACACCGCAGGATGTGTTTCACTTAAACACATTTATATTTTAAACCAATTTTTTGGACTTTACATAAAATAAAAACTAAAAGCGCTGTCTCTCCCTTTGAATCTTAATTTGAACTTATATATTGCACCAGCTAAAGAAATATACGGAATACTGAACGTTTTTCTCAAATATTAAGTAAGACTACTAAAGAGTACATGAGATTAGTATATTTTGGTACATGCGTATCGTACTGAATATGGGCGCGTGCTTTACGCAATGTTTATTTTGTTGTATAGGTCAGTATTGATTATTCTGTCAGGTAAACAGTTAAACAATTTCATAGTTGTCCTTGTGTTATTTCTAGAGACAAAGAAAGGGACGATATTAACCCCTAACTACTTCTAATCACATAATGATATATCTTCATCGCAATGGTTTCTTGGTAAAACTTATTACATAATAAACACACCTCTAACAGCATGTAAGCTGTTATCACAAGATCCCGTTATCCGAATAACAAGTTACAAGAATTGGACAAAAGCTATTGTTTATGAAAGCAATCACCCCAATAACTATTTCCACTAAACCGCCTTCCCCGCGCCGGCGGAAAACCAGCAATTCGATGCGCGTGCGACCCGCTACATGCGCACGCCATTTGCATTAACCGGCCGAGTACAAGGCCCCTTAATAAACTCCAAACAGCACAACACAAAACACATCTTAAACCGGACGGTTATACGGTAATTTACGATGTATGTCAAATCGCCGACAGAGCCAATCTAATCGTACCCGATTGTGACAAATTATTGCTTTTCCTACGAAACCTTACGCTAAATTTGTATTCATTTCACTTTATGAACACGTTTGCATATTGGCCTGTAACACTGTTGCATTTTAGTCGATTATTCGCACCTAACACGGTATTTATTGGCAATCGACGTCGCTAAGCGCTAATCTCGACGCGGGCTCTCGTAAATCAGTTCGCCCGTGTTGATAAAGGATTGTGAATAGCCACTAAATAATGTACTAATCACTTGCAATTCAAAATTTCTTGGTATTTCTAAATTTGAACAGCGACCGTGGAATAGTTAGACTGAAAGCGTACACAGATAATTCATTTAATTTAATTTGTACCAATAAAACTCGGACCTATAGTGCGTGATACGGGGGCGGTTTTGTACGGAATTTAATTCGCTTTGACCTATCAAAAGCTGCGTCTACACGGGTGATTATCGATTGAATCGAATCGAGGCATATCGAGCCGTATCAAGGCCCTTTATTCTGGTTGGCCAATGGGAGAGCGCGGTGAACCGGGACCCGGCTCTTATTGGCTTGATACGCTTTTGATTGCGCCGCCCATCTCGATCCACGTCGCTATCAATCACAATTACCCGGCTTGCAAGTACAGCATTTAAATGATTGAAACTTCTGCTGCAATTTCGACTCTACTACGCTACAATTAATCTCCTAAAATAAACATTGAATGTTTGCTTCTTCAATTATTTAAATTTAAACTATCTAGTAAACGAGTCTATCCGATTAAAATTACATTATTAAATAAAGAAGTTACTTTAACTGCATGTTATTAGTAACTCATCATTGGTTAAGATAAAAAGTTAAAATACATATTTTAAAGATTATCAAGGTTGCAAATAAACCTCAGTTATATTATATGTGGTAGTAAAAGCGAGGAACCCCTGTTTAGGCAGTCGTTAACAGTTTATGGGCGGAAGAATTTATTGAGAGGAACCGCTTTAATTTAGAAATACGATTGGGATAGTGTTAACTTCCACACTTTAATGTTTTCTTTTTAATTTTCAATTATCATTACGCTTAAGGATTATTTAAAACACCGGTACTTATGTTGTGTACAAAGGAGAATTCATGTTGCATTATTCAAGTACTAATCAGTATTTGTTGGTTAATTAAATAGATAAATAGTCGGTAACGAGAGCAGCGTTTAATTAAAGTCTAGATGTCAAGAGATGGACGTAAAAGGCGTAAGTTACCTAACAGCTTGGTACTAATGTAAGCAATGTCAATTATGATATAATTACGAAAATATTATAAATCAGCACAGTTACCATAACTCAACACGTATTTATTGCTTGTGCAAATTCCAAGAGGTACGGCGCGAGAATGACATAAGGCCGAGGATACAACGATCAATCATGAGGGGCAGTAAAGCTGAGAACAATCCAGCGTAATTCCCTCTCAGAGACATTAAAATGGCGGCCGCCCTATCCGGTGCAACATTGTGTGGAACTGCGCGAACGCACAATAACACTTTCTTATTAGACTCTCAAAACTGACAGTTTTATCGCGCAATTTTAACCGCGCGATTAAAGTCCAAATCTAAACATAACGCGCCGAACAATCCCACCATATTTTGGTACAAATTGAATAAGGCATAAATCAATAGCGAGCCAAATCAAACCGCAGAGTATGAGCATTGTATCGCTCGGAATCCAGGGGCCATTCGATGTAATTGGCAATCATTCAAAGGAAGATATTCTCTCGCTCCAACAATCGAGACAAAGGCGGTGCAGTACCTACAGGCGAGCCATTACGGGTCAATACCCATTATTATGCGATATTTTCGCGAGCGCGGCCCTCCGATATCCCTTACGTTCGCATGAGACGGCAAATATCTGTAATTAAAGGTTGTAAAGTTGATTTACAACCGAGCTCCGAGGATCGAGCCGGCCGACCAATGGCGGGGCTCCGAAGAGGTCCCGCCGCCTCGTATCAATTTATTAGAAACGAATGAAAATCGCCGCTGCGGTGGCTTCGGTGCGCGATAATACGCAGTCTGCGGTCACGGATCCCATCCGAAGCTCAAGATAGTGGTGGATCGCATCGAGCGCTGTAGCGTTGTTTACGATCACCGCGATGGCAACACCAGCAATAAAATTGCAACAATGGAACTGTCGGATGCGGCTGAAAGGCTACGCAACTATGGCCGGATCATTGCGATGAATGCAACAATGGAGCCCTACGACCGATGGTGGCAACTATCGTCAATAAACGTAATACAAAGTTCCAGCGCAAAACATTCAAATGTCGCGAGCGAAATTAAAAGAGCCCACAAGAGACCGCAGATTCTGGGATAATCGTTCGAGTCTTCCTAATAAAAACAAATCATTGGCAATGTATAAAAGCGATGTGATATAGAACACAATGCTCGGACGTCAGATGCAAATGAAGCTTCAGATTTATTTAGCAATAATTCTTAGCAATGTTAAACCATAATAAGTATTGTTTCATTTCTCGCACTAACCGGAGAATTCGTCCCTTTCTCGCATTTAATATCTGGAAAGTAATTATTAGCATTTGTTTCCAAATGGTTGTATCGTATCGGTTGAGATGTATGTAATTTATTATTAACGTAGTCATGTTTGTGCTTTTTATGGTTGTGGAGAAAATTGACCGTCAAAACAAGTTTGTTGCTTACAATGTTTCTTCCTCTGTAATTAGCTTCTACTAGAAATCAATTTGTCTACTGGTTTTAATTAATTTTACTGACCCACCATCACCCATTACGCTTCTTATTTGCATCGATCTACTGTCTATCGGAATCTCTATTTAAGTTGTTATAAGTAAAACCCATTTCCACAGCCTATATTTATTTTAACAGCCATCGTTTTGTCGCTCTCAGGAATCGTAAAATATTATCGGAAACCTTTAATTTTCTATATCATTTCTTTTGTTGCGGTTACAATGTTGCTAATCGTTGTCTTACAATGTTAAGAGACATAAAATGATAGACACAGTAAAATGAAATACGACTTATCAAATAACAACCCCTTACACAATAAAAACTAAACAGAATCGTGAATATAAACGCGCAGTTTAAAAAGCATAATAAGCATTGGTTGTACAAGGTAAAAAATGTCTTAAAGAGTGTGCGATAAAGGTTGAAATGGCGTGCATATTTTACACGTTAGTAGCTAGATCATTGTACGACGAAGGTGTCGAGATAACGACTGCCACTGTGTTTAAGGTCTCCCGTCAAGGGGTATTTGAATGACAATCTAAATTACAATACGGTATGGCGTCCCGGTCGTGACGCGGCAGAATCCGAAGAAGGGATATTAGGAAATTGTTTGTGATAGTTACATCTATGGAGAGCATTATTTAATTGTTATTTATAAAATTGGCTGTGCCAAAAATTTATCTGGAATTGTATAGGAAAAACACGTTTTCTATGTACTACTTACTATCGACTTAATGTACTACTTTTGGAAAAAAAATATGATTCTATAAATGATTATTTGCGTGAAACATTACAATTAATATTAATTTGATAACTTAATTATAAATTTGTGATATTTTATCACTACAAATAATATTAGTAATTTTTCTTCTATGTAAAATTCCTTTTTAAGACGTAATTGCACGCACGTAATTGTAAAATGTGGCAGAATATGCGAACTCTCGAATGTATGTTTGAGTTTACCACCATAACATTTTTGTACCTTATTCTATAAATAAATTATGTATTATTATTATTATACTAGCTGATCCGGCAAACGTCGTTTTGCCATGTACTCGTATATCATTTATAATAAAAAATAGGGGTTGGTGATAGAAGGGCAAAAACTTAGGGTTGTATGTATTTTTGAATATCGTATCATAAAAAAATAAAAAAAAAAATTTTGTCAAAAAAATGAAAAAAAAAAATTGAGGGGTGGACCACCCTTATTATTTAGGGGTGTGAAAAATAGATGTTAGCCGATTCTCAGACCTACCCAATATGCTTACCAAATTTCAGAGGAATCGGTCAAGCCGTTTCGGAGGAGTATGCAGACTAACATTGTGACACGAGAATTTTATATATAAGAAGTAAAAATAAACGAATACTTGTAGTGGCATATAATATATATTAACTTCACTAACAGATATTTTAGGCTTCAAGAGACAAGAAAATTCTCTATAGGATTGGAAGATAAACTAGATCATGATTTTATAGTTTCATTAATTATAATTTATTTTGGATTACATACGTTTATCCTGAGCCTTAAAATGTACGAATAGAAAATAAATTTCTTGTCATGTTAACTTCCGTCAAGACAACATCGATAAAAAACCAGATTCAATTAAATAAAACACGAGACAAACACACGGAGGATATAAAATAATCCGTGGCAGACACAAAAAACACACAATAGAGTCAAAGGGCATTGACAATGCCTCTCAAATGATGCACAATGCTACATTAGCATAAATGGGTTGAAGTGACAGGCGCACAGAAACTTAAGGGTCAATTGAAGACGTGTACTTTCTACCGTTTGCTATTTAAAAGGCTTTTAAGGTTTGTCTATGTGTAATTCGGATGCGTTTGTATTTCTGTGTAAATGTTACAAATGTGTGTGGTCATGTGGCAGACTAATTTCATGCCTCATTGATTTTTTTCTTGAGTAAACTGTGTTACTGTCAAGCGAAACTAATTTTGTTTCGCAATGTCACCAACTAAGGTATTTCCAGGTATAATATATCACTATATTTAATCTACATATGCATTTAAATGCCGACTTGGCTACAAAAATAGAAATCAATTACTTTTGATTACTTTCTCGTCACCCACGATATTGTCAGTGAGTTAAATTGAAATTGTCATGGCGTTTATCTGCGTTTGTATTGAAAATAGTTCTTGTACCGTAAAATGTATATTCTTAAATATCGTAATTTCGTCCACAGTTGCATTACAATAATTGTCACCACCTTTGTGCACCATAGTGGATTACGGGACAAAAACATTTGATTAAAACCGATAAAAATTCATTTAAAGGTAATACTTATCAATGTATTAATATCACGCTTCCTGCCCGCCGCGCCCACACCAGATAGGCCCTTGTTGTGAAACGCTTTACTATAATAACATTTTAAGAAACCTTCAATGTAGTAGTTTTTTTTGAAGGAAAAAAAAAATATTTTAACGAAGCCCCTTGGCCTCCTTGGTAATTAGGAAATGGATCTAACGAGAAGAGATTCGGATACTAAGAAGGATTTAAGTGATCAAAATTTTAAAGGTTTATTAATGTAATCATTAACTTCTACTGGTTACGTGAATATAAGGTTCCAAGACTGTATTTCGAAAACTGGCGAGAACTATATACAACTGTATAGAAAACTTGAAATAAATATGTTTTATTTTCTATATTATAGGATCCGCCCAAAGTGTAGGGCGGATTCCCCGAGCGCCGCCCACTGTCCTACATTTCCGTATAAAGAGAATTTTATATTGTTCAAATTGAGTCTTATCGTTGTTTTAAAGAAAACATAAATTGTTTCAATATACATGTATTTTCCCTTTTTTTAGAAAGAAATAGACGTTTAATATTTGAAAGAGTTCTTTTCTAAACAGTGATTATTTTTCATGTATTATTAATTTATAATGATAATAGTGCTTTATAAAGTGTGCGTTCATGGGCCGAAGGTTATAAATACGTGGTATACAGGTGACATCCGTGAGAAAGACACATAATTGCACATTGCGGATATGTTGGTGTACTAACGATAAGACATTTCCGTCGCCCACTTAGATACCAAATACGGTATAACAAACATCACTTCAAATTAATACAATGGAGCTGAAAATTGTGTTTTCTTGAGTATCCGAAACCAATTTTTAAATTAATTTGTGTGTGTCTGCGTTCACAGTAAAAATTATTCTAAATATAGTTAAATATGTATTTATGTATGATCGATATGTAAGACACATCTAGCTAGATGTTCTGTTTGTCTTAAATAATATGCCATTGAGTGCCCGTGCCACTTTCTCTCTTACCACTAATCCATGTATCTTTTGTTCCATAATAAACATGATGTTCCAGGCGAGAATTTGTGAGAGAGCTTTTGTAACTAATCAATATAAGTCAAAAAAACTGTCAATTCCAGTTGATTGTAAACTCTTAAGTAAATAAATAATAGAAAAATGATACCAAAAATTGAAATATTTCTAAATCGTATATCAATGCCACTCTGTCAAATATAACATTTTGACACAAAAGATCCCATAGTATATTTCCTCTTAAATGAACCTTGATAAGTTTAGTTTTTTAAAAGTTTAATAAACTACATGTAGGAGGAATATTCGTTAGAGACAATCAAAAATAAATATTAGGAAGTACTGTCAACGGCATTATAAATAATCGTTTGGCCAGCTCGTTAGCTAGCCGAGGGCAGTGGGGGGGAGGGGTAATTTAGCTCATCCATCACCTTCCGACCTGGATACCGCTTTCAATCAGGCAAAGCGTTTTGATGTTATTATTGTTTATAACTCTTTTCATCTCTCTCTCTTTCATATCTCTCTAAAAATTGCGTGTATACCACCTGTGGCCATTGGATTTTGAAACAGTATTAGCCAGGTTTCATACGTGTGAACCCGTAAGGTCAGATAGGTTGGCAAAAATTTAGGATAATATATATAATATAAAAAATATTTATAATGATAGAAAGGGACATATCTTCTAGTTCCTAAGTCAAATGTCAACTAACAGTAGAGAGTTAAGTTTTGCAATTTGGTTCAAGGATACTTTATATCTCAAAGAATTATTTATATTCACTTAGTGAGAAAATTTAAGGTAGGTTAGTTGTGTACATTGTGTTATCAATTTATTAGAAAATAACAGAAATAAAATAAAAATATTAGTTGCTCTACAATTATTGAAATATAAACTTTGCGTAAAATTAATTCGCAAAAATAATATGCATGTTTTAATAGCAATTAAAACACATATTCAAAGCCTAAATAACCAGAACTAATGAGATCCCTATGGCCATCTGACAGTGGTGGACGAACGAACAATAAAAGTACCTGAATAAATCGCGAATAACAGCGTGACGCGTGAGCACATCCGATTACTTTTCGCTTCTAAATAGAACGTGGTGACGGATCGCTGAGCTAATTACCATCTAACGAGCGATCTGTGACATCTCCGCACCGATCTTGATGTCCGACACTCGACGAGCGATGTCTTTTATTTCATAACTATTCTCAGCGTAGGAAATGGAGACGCGTCAATCGTCCAAAAAATGAAGGGAACAATGGTCTTCCGTGGGCGAACTATCTTCGGATTGGATCGATTACACTTTAAAAATATAAATATCGCATTTTCCTGTTATAAAGACTTCAGTTTTCGTGACATTACGCGGGACCGATTTAGTTATTTTTTTAGTAATTTAATTTAATTTAATAATACAGCAGTGTTGCCATAGTAAATTCAACGTTTCTCATCCCTGAGGTAGTAGGTTCAATCCCCGTGCTATGCACCAATGGACTTTCTTTCTACGTGCGCATTTACTATTCGCTCAAACGATGAATGAAGAATCGTGAGTAAATCAGCTTGCCTTAGACCCAAAGACTGATTACCTACTATTATGTCAATTGATCATAAAACAAATACAGAAATCTGAGGCCCAGTCCTAAAATTGTTGTTGGCCGCTGAATTTTTTAAATTTTAATAGTGTATTGATAATATTATGGAAACATCTTAATATACATAGAAAAATGAAAACTTCGATTAACGAGTAGTTGGCACTTGCCGCGATCGAGATGATTTATTTTTAAATCACCTTATTGTTTCGACTTTCAGACAAATCTCACAATGATTTATTATTTACGATAAGCATTAAATAAGCTTAAAGGTACCTACTAAGAGAAAAAAACAAACAAATTTTGTTTGGAACAGTTTCATACACACGCAAACTCCATTGACTATGATTGTTTAATCTCTCTTTATAATGGTCCATTATAATCTCCGTATGAACAGAGGTGCGAAACGGGACAACTTTAATTCATTCATACATATTTTAATGTCTGATCTCTCTTATTTATTCGTATAATTTTATAAGACCCCGCGGCGAGACAGCCACAACAATAAAATATATGTCCGTTGAATAAATTCGATTCATAACGAGTATTATTGACGGAACGTTCTTGATAAGTTTTATATCGATAATATTAAACAGCCTCCAAGGCTTATTAATCTTCAGCTTATACATATACATGTTTTATATATGTATATAATAATTAATATAATGTAATAATTATTGATATTTGTAATTCGAAGTATATTAATTGAAATTGAGATTTTCTGTTGCACAACGTAACACTTTTATTTTCACAGAAATTATTGCAAGTGACATCGATACAGATAATACAAAATTAAATTCTTGTAATTTCATCAGATTTCATGCCAAAACAATGATATAAAGGTGAGAAGAGAACAATAAACCTCTTGATTTATTTCATTGAAATAATTTATGGAGTAACAAATTGGAGTCATGACGGCTCGCCTTATCGATTTACGATTAAATCGCTACATTGAATTATTACTCTCGTATTACGAATTAGGCCTTTATTAACGAAACATGTACCTACTTAGAATTGGATAATTTCAATTACATTAAATTCAAGACAGATAAGAAATCACGATTCCGCCAAACGCATTAACCAGACATCCCTATTCAAATGGAATTCGATACCAGATAATTCATCGATCGTAAATCGAGTGAGGCAATAACTCGCGCGGCTTAATTACGAATAAATAAATAATTGAATGAGGGCCCTGGGCTTAATCGGACACGTTCATTGTCAGGTGCTAACAAGACGAGATTTTAAACTTTTAATACCACCGGGATGTTACGACAATTAACTAAATGTAACATATGAGTGTATTAAAGCTCAGGTAGGCTTTAATTTAATGTAAGGTATAGGCAGTGTTGACCTAGTGGCTTTAGAGTGCGACTCTCATACCTGAGTTCGTAGGTTCGATCCTCGGATGTCCACCATTGGACTGACTATTTGCGCATTTGGTGAAAGAAAACATTGTGTGGAAATCGGCTTCCCTTAGACCCAAAAATCGTGTATCAGACACGGGAGGCTGATCACCGACTTGCCTATTAGATTGACAAATGATCCTAAAACAGAAATCTAAGGCACATACCTAAAAAGGTTGTAGCGCCGCTTTTTTAAGGTATACACAGCTATTTACTGCGTAAAAACATAATTACATTTATCACTTATTTTCGCAAGTCTATCAAAAACAAGAACGCAGAAATTAATTATTTCATAGAACAGAAACAAAGATCTATTGTTAGTCACGGGCTCACTATAAATCAAATGTTCACAAATTGGAAACAACAGATATTAAATAACGAATCTAAAGTCGTAAAAATATGATTTGGTGTGGTTTTAATCCCGCCTCAGTTTACGACGATATAAAATGTGATTAATAACTGCGGTGCATTTGATTCCTGGGATAGAAGGTCACAATGTTGCAATGACCTAAATAAGACGGAATTGAGGGTTAGATTCGTAGATGAAAACATCAATAGAACCAATACAAAATGGTATGGTATGGTAAAGTTATACTAAACTAAAATAAAATAAATAATTTTTTTTTTTCCGGTCTGGGTCTCAAATTTCTGTAAACGTTTCATGATCATTTGTCAATCTAATAGGCAAGTAGGTGATCAGCCTCCTGGGCTTGACACACGCCTTCGACTGTTTGGGTCTAAGGCCAGCGGGTACCTCACGATTTTACATTCACCGTTTCACAGCCGGGGATCGAACCTACGACCTTAGGGATGTGAGTCGCACGCTGAAGCCTCTAGGCCAACGCTACTCAGAAAAGTAATACTAATATTTCTAAAAACATGTTTTAAAACTTCTTGTATGACGTATTACGCCGGATACATCTGGTTTAATTATTATAACATCAAATGGTCAATGGTCTTATTAAAGTTTATTAAGAGAAACGAATCAATACCACTTATAATAATTAAAGTAAGTATTATTTTTTAATGAAAGAAAAATAAACTGCGAACTTTATCACAACCGTGGAAACTGTCAATCAAAACGTCAAGTTTGGCGGTCTGTGTTTGCATTCTTCCTTCTGCATGTGATATGTCGCGACAAATGTCAAAATCGTCTGTCACATTCGCGCTTGTTTTATTTTTAATGCGCTTTGATTTAGCCGATAGAAAGTAGTGGAGAGATCTACACAACAAAGGTATATTTTACATAAAGAACCACGTTCAACTGGGTCAGTTATTTTGCAAGACTATCAACGTCTCAGTTAGCCAGAGTATAAGAAATGGTTAAATGTTTATCCACAAAAAAAAATGAATATTTTTCCGTTTACGACCGTCGTCTCTTAGAGGTCTTGAAAAAAATTAATTTGGTAATCTAAATCATTTAAATAAGAACCTAGACTAGACCCTAGCTTCAAATAAAGAATGATGCTGAAACATTACTCATCTGACTAGGCAATCTGATCATCCGCATCTAGTTGATCACTGAGATTCAGTCTGGACAGCTGATTTCCGTTCACGTGAAATCGCAATTCGATACAGTGATATTTTTAATTTCATTAGCAAACTCTGCAGCATTGCCAAACGTATTTTTTAATACAGTGAATATCAATCTTCAAAATAAAACATAAATTGTAAAAATTTATTTTAAATCACTTTTCATTTTTACACCTTTTACCGTTTTAGGTAAAACACATTTCTCTAGACTTTCTAAAATAATGAATACTTGTAATATTGAAGTGTTTATAACATTGTATGTTTAAGTAACGGCTAATTTGCTATATTATATACATCATCCAGTAAGTATATGAATTAGCGATGTAAGAAAGCTTATAATCACATAATTATACAAGCGAGATTTCTACATTTTAAATAAAGGGTTTGAGAACAGTGATAAAATTGTTAAATCCTCGCTCGAACAGTAAGGAACTTCTACTTCTCTTTTCATTGGCTGATTATGGTAATCTCACGCTACATTTCTAGTTTTTCATAAATTCTAAATTCACAAGAGGGTTTGCTTTGCCTCGCAACGGAATAAGATATCTTTGTTCAGTAAAACGATCAGAGAACAGTCATGTACTGCGGGTTGAGACAAATGTATAAATACGATTCCTTCAATGAATTTGGCTTGAATCGCCGGCGCCGCGCTCCATCGACCATCACGCAACTTTGATACGCAATCTGAATCGAAATCCGATATATCGCAAAATGCGACGATATTTTAGTCCGTCCGTCATTCGGACAGTTCACAGAAACGGCAAGATTAATTGTATTTCGGTTGAGTCATCAAAATAATTAGAATGACGCTATTTTCGTTTGTGATGCTAATTTGACAGACGTCGCGGGAGATTCGTGCCTTTTTGTTTGCCGGCTCATACTTTGATTGCATCTTTGTTTTTTGTTCCGATCTAACACGCGACGAAACAGATGTCGCCTACGCGGAGGTCGACTATCTGATCCGATTATAATCATTCATCGCGATCGATCGATTGCGATTGAATGAATGATCGAGTATGAGACCTGAGAAGAATATTTAATACTTCAATAATTACCAAAAAAAGACAAAACTTTGCGTTGTAAACAGGTGGCGAGTGGCGTATGGTATGGTATAGTTGTTGGACTCATTTTCCGCACTTAGACACATCATTGGTCCGTTGTGCGTTAATTCCTGCCTAGTTTAGCCAGCCTAGCTCCTTCACACTACACAGCCTAGCCTAGCTCTAGCACAGAAGTCTCCTGGGCACTTCACAGGCTTCACGGAGCGACCCCACTGTTCCGAGGATTTCTGCACGTTGATTAGCCACAGCCTCGCATTCCAGGACTACGTGGGTGACTGATTCCTCTGCGCTGACACAGCCTCTGCACAAGGGGCTGTCTGTTGTGATTCATTAAGACATTTATTTTGGCATGGCCAGGCAGAAATAAAAAAAAAACAGATTCGTCATATTTAGTATGTTAGTCGTAGTATAATCAAATACTATTTTAAACCCTGTTGCGCATTTCTCTCATACAAAAAGTGATATCCAACTGATATTGGCGGACTAAATTTGTAGACAATTTTACGAGAGAAGATAAGTTTGCAATTATCAAATAATAGTAAGAGATGTTAGTTCTCCAAACAAAAAAGCTGTAGATAAAACCCGAGCGAACATTAATTAAGCCGCTGGCAGTGATCCAATGATATGACACGAACGTTATTGCGATGAACAAGATTTAAGGAATCATAACTGGTTTGGTGGAAATATTTGATAGTCGCTTCTGAGAACACTTAATATGTGTGTTAACTTCGGCCGCAATAATAATTTGATTAATGTCATTTGCGCTGAACAAATGTGGTGTCTATGATCAAAGCGATGTGTAAATCAAGGCGAAACAATAAAATGTACATCGAGTAACAATGCTAATTCCGTGATGTAGTTATCGTAAATTTAGTTCACTTAGATCTGAATGGTTCATTGTGGTTGTCAAGTGAAAATTATTGCTTGATATGAAGATGAATGAACGAATGAATCCTTATGAAATTACTGCTTTAAGATGTAAGGGTACACAAGTATAATCAAGTAATGAATTCTTTTAGACGATCGGTTGGGAGACTAAGTTATTGGTTATAAACAATGCAAAAGTTTGCCTGTTCCCACAATTCAACCAAGAACGCGTTCGTATGGAACTGGATAGGTGTGTTTTGAAGGTGTAAAGTTGTGTTTATGGATTGTTTATAAAATTTAAAAGTAGGTCTCTGAAGAAGTTTTATTCCACACAGACGGGATTGTTATATAAAAACATTTGACCAAAAACATAACATGACGTACACGAATGGATTGTTTTAAAATTGAAAATAAATATTGATTTATATAATCACGAAATATCTTAACAATGATCACGGATTGGAGTCACGCCAAACACATTTGTGGCCAATAATAAATAGCCTTCGTTTTATTAAAATTAGAATTAATTATTTGATGAATTTTTCAAACGGTAAACGTTTAATTTATTTTTTTAATACATCATAAGACGTATTTAGATATTCTTTTAATTTGGTATTAAAACAGAAAATATCTAATGTCAATAGATAGAGCAGAGGGTATATTGGTAATTTCCACGCTTATGTTTTCAATATCATATCAGAAACGGAACAGAAAGAGAGCCAGGATCTTCGAGCTTTGACGAAAAAGAAGAATCCTAATTAATACCCACTCCATAGAGAGAGCAGAGAGTAGTGTAGGCCTAGTGTCTTCTTCTCAACCCTCAGGTCGTAGGTTCGATCCCCGACTGTGCACCAATGGACCTTTTATGTGCGCATTTAATAGTCGCTCGTACGATTAACACATGAAACTACTGGTTTTTTTAATACCCGCTTCATAAGACGTAATTTTTTTTCCTAATGTTAAAGAAAACCAATCTTATATTTTTATACTAATATTTAAGTTTGCAGCTGAAAAGCTTATAGGGACAAGCTAAAAGCTACAAAAACTTAACATTATTGTATTTTAGACTATAAATAGGTTAGTTTATTTCATTGAAATTTACGATTACACATCGATTTTGCTACTTGGTTATAAAATACACCCACATAAAATATACAATAATGTTTAAAACAAACACGTCAAATTGTTTTGAATTACGTGTTTATAATGAAAATTATCTCGAAATAGAAATATATGATACTAGTTTTAAGATCCGTTAATTTTTGTGCTATGACCAAACCACTACGAGTTGGACTCCCGGCAAAACGAAAATCTTTAGCGGATAGCGGGACTTCAAACAAATTCCCGAACACATAGGTACAATGTTTATATTGCATTGTAAAAGTAATATTACTTATATCAAGTTCAAGTATTACTTAGAGAAATTTAAAGAACATAGCGAATCGTAATTCTATGCCAACAAAGTTGTGAGCATCAATTATAATTAATAACGATAACCTTCGACAATTGTAACACGTCTTCCGCGAGACAAAGAGATTTTCATTGTCATTCCCATGCGTCTTCCGGTTAGATAAGTCATGGAAATATATTTTCCGTTTTCGTAATTAATTCATTATAGGTATGCATTAATGGGTACGATTCGGCAAAAATACAGTTTCCAGTTCGTCTATAAAAAACTTTCTAATTTCATTTTTGAAGGTAATATAAAAACATTAAGTTAAAATCCACTGGAGGAGGACCGAAAAGCCAGCAATTAGCAGGTAGCACAGAACAGGGAGCGCTGGAAGATAATCTTTTTGGAGACCAAAACTCTTTTTGGATCGCAAAGTCAATATATATTTTTTAATATACCTACTGAATATTTTGCAAAAGCCTCAATCACTATACATCGTTAAAATCAATACTTACGAAGCTGTTATATGAACGTGAAAGAAATACTGAATTAAGTCGAGTTTCATAGAATCGAGAACAGATCGATCGTGATGGCTGTGCAATTTGCCCGCTACTTCGCAACTCGGTTCGGGGAAGCCATTCTGGGCGTCACGCGGCGCCTGCACACCGCAGCATAGGGCCGTCTTGTCTGCTATTTTTCACTCATGCTATTTTCTGACATTTTTGTTCCGTAAACCTATGTATTTTGTCTATGTGTTGTTTAATTTAAAAACAAACAACATATGCGGATATTGTATATTTATCAAATATCTATAATATATATTAAGTATTAAAAACAAAGGCCTCCCGCTACTCGTTCACATAACTAAAAAAATAGCAGTGACTGTGAATTATCACTGCGAAATCACAGGTGAAATGCATGAGAAATGAAACGAACGAAATGTTTCATTTCCATCTCTGATTGCTATGTAATTTATTGGTTATTTCAAAGTAATTGTACACTCAGCACTAAATATTTCCAATACTTGCCATGTTCGCGTGCTCTCTGCTATTTGCCATTATGTATATTGTCGCAACGGATTTCGTGTTTATTCAATAAAGTAGATACTCAATACGGATTCGCTCATGCTTAATTTTAGTATAAAGATATTCTTCTCTCTTCAATAAATCATTTGAATAGGGATTTAAAGGAAGACGTTTTAAGGTATTGTGCCGGAAATACTCTATTGTTCTAACTAATAAAGTAGCTTTCACAAATTAACAATAACAAACATGATTCATTGTAATTTCTATAATAATTATTTGAGCGAGTTAGAATAATTGTTAATTTCATATACTATCTAGTATCTATACAGACTACTATGTATATGGAAAGGACCAAGGGAAAGAAGAGAGCGCGAAAAAAAGGTGTATAGAAGAAATAGAAGAGTTAGCAGGAATCGAATGGAAAAAGAAAGATATTTATAACATCTGGACGAGGCATTTACCCGTGAAGGGGTTCCGATCGATGGTACTGTAGGAAATTAGGATAATAAGAAAAAAAGTATAAAACAGCTTTTGTTATTATTATATAAACATAATATATACTATAGACATATATTCCGAGAACTTTTCAAGTTCAGAGCGTTAGGAAAAACTGTCAACTTTGAACGAATCAAAACATTTTATGGCTTCGTCCGTCTCAACCGGATTTTCCGGTGAAGTAAACATCTCACCATTGAACTATACGAAGTGATATAATCTTTATAATTAAATGGCGAAGAATCAACACGCTTTATTGTCTTTATATTCAATAAATAAACATTTATTAACTATTTAACTGATAGTACGCTTTTTTTTAAAAGAACGGGGCAAACGGGCAGGAGGCTAATCTTATATTAAGGGAGCCCTCTGCCATTGCCAGAGGGCTCGCAAGTATGTTTATGTTCGAGTGTACCGGCTTTTAAAGAATAGGTATGCTCTTTTCTTGAAAACCCCTAAGTCGAATTGGTTCGGTAATACTTCAGTGGGCTGCTGGTTCCACATAGTGGTGGTGCGTTACAAAAACTGATTTAAAATCCGCTCTGCCCTGCGATTCTGTAACTCACTTATCGAACTCACACAGCGGTTTTCGCATCGGCGGTCGCTCTCAAATCAGTCGTGAAGCAGTCATTTTATGATTTGGGCTTTGGCATTCTGATAAACAATAAACTACAAGCTCCCACCTTTTCAGAATGCCAAATCATAAAATGACTGCTTCACGACTGATTTGAGAGCGACCGCCGATGCGAAAACCGCTGTGTGAGTTCGAAAAGTGAGTTACAGAATCGCAGGGCTGTTGTGAAACGGAGGACGTCGCGGTGATACGGGTGGAATTTCGTATTCTGACTTGACGTCCGATGATGAAACTCAGCTGCCGGTATTAAGCCGAAAAACTCTTCTAGTATGCTGGTAAATGCTGTAGAAAATACAGAGATATACCTAAATAACTACAGCTAAGAGATCAAGCCGCTCGGATAGGGATCGGTCGGCAACGTTTATAATTGTTAAATGATTTTAATTCTAAAAATACGCCTTTGCCATATTTATAACTTTTGCAGCCATTTATAAATTAGCAGTCAATAAAAATCTAAGTGAAATCAACAATGTTGCCAGTTTCCTTGCCTCGTTAGAGACGTGTTGACATTTACAGAATGACCCTTTGTTGTACGTGCTCTTAATAACAGGACCATTTATAGCTGCAACACAGCATTTGATTTGTCAATTATTTAATGTATAAGAAATTTAATGTTTAAAACAAGAGACTAGGACCGTAGATTTGGGAATGCCGTTGTGTTTATAAATATCCTAAAATCTTTTTTATTTTTGCATCCTAGTTAGCGTATTTTTTAACTACGAAACAAGTTTTCTTATATAATAAGTATTCCAAATGATAAAAGTACAAATTGAAGTTATATAATCAAAGAATGTTGCGATTTCCTAGTAATTTCAATTATGTATATCTAAGGAATTTTATCACTCAAGTTATCTTCTAGGTACAATGGTAGGTAGCTTTAAATGTACTGATTAATCTTGTTTAATTAGTTGGCACACCTAAAAGATACTATCGATAAAGTTAACCATAACAAAAATAGATTAATTTAATAATAATACGTCTATCGAAAATAAGTTTAATTAAAATTCTTTTATAATACTTAAGATCCTTCTGTATTCATTAAATTGCTTAAATCTCTTCACTGTATAAACGTTCAATGTACCATTATTCAGGTAGATACAAAACATTTAGCCGCAAAAAAAACCCTATTTCAAAACAATTAACATAAAGCCGACTGGCGTCACTGCGATTACAAAGGACTTATCACTTTTTTGTTTGCCTCACAGAAATCCAGCCCATAGTTTGTAAGCTATATGGGTCGGTTTTAAGTGGGCTGTCGCAAGGAGCAATTCTGGGCACGTATTTGTTTTCTAGATAACAAATTGGTCATCACAGACCTCCGATGAAGCTGTCGACTTCACGCTACCATTTTAACTAATAAATTATAGAACATTATCGACATTCCATTATACTATAGCGCTCTGTGCAGTATTTTTGATTGGGGCTGTATCAACGTACTGTAAAGCTGAAGATTGTATGGTAGTTTATTCGTTTAGGCGCTAATCTCAGAAACTATTGGTTCAATTACGGTTTTGATACAACAATAGGGTAATCGAATTGATTTAAATTAAACTGCGGGTTAGTTTGAAATTAAGTAATGAATATTTTTTCACAAATTTCCCTAGCAGAGCTTTAAAAAATTATGAGAGAAGAATCGACTACCACAGCATTTAATGGTGATTCCTTTGAGGTTTCACGATTGAGGTGGCGAAGTCGATAAACAGATGTCGGGCGACAAAGTAACCCGAACGTGCTCCTAGCGTAAACAAGTAGTGACGCGGGGGGCCCGGCGCAAAGCCTAGTGCAATTTGTGATCCCACTATAATTTGCAACAACATTAAAACATGCCAAACACAAAACAATAATAAAGATTCTGTTTCAGATATGGCAAAACAATATCGACTCTCGTGAAGCCTATCTTCTATAGTCAAGTTAATCTTCTAATTAAAGGAAAAGTAGGGAAATAAACGTTTTCGGTGATAATGAACAAGGGATATACATAAGTTTAAAAAAATGATTCAGGAACTTAAACGATTTATGAATAGAATTTCTCTTCCTTGAAGTGAATGTGACAAAAAAGAAATGTCACACTTAAAAATCAAATAAGAACAGATATTTCATTGTAACTCGTATCGAATTTACGACGAATATGATTTATGTGGTTTTTTGATGATGGACGGTCCAACAATGCCCTCATACAAATTGGTGAAAGAATCGTCGAGCAAGTTTTAGTATTATAATGCGGTCACACTGACGCTCTTTATACAATTTTTTATTACTCAGCCTTCTCGGAAATTATACACGGATTTATTAAAACAATTGTTATTTATGCGTACATATATAGTCTACACATAAGTGATTATATAATATACAGACTATACCGTGCGTTTTCACGTTAAACATAAATTCATTCCAAAAGATGTTTTTTTTTATAATGAATATCCAGAGCATGGAGAGAGCCAAGGAAAGTCGGCATATGGACATCTGCAAGTACATATATAGTCTTTTTTTATAGTAAACGGGTAGGAGGCTCACCTGATGTTAAGTAATAGACATTCACAAGTTGGCGGAATTTTAAAAATTGGTATTCTCTTTTCTTGAAGGGCCCTAAGTCGAATTGATTCGGAAATACATCAGCTGGTTCCACATAGTGGTGGTGCGCCGCAAAAACTGCCTTAAATAACGCTCAGTTGTGGAACGACGGACGTCAAAGAGATAGGGATGGTATTTTGTATTCTGCCTACGCCCGATGATAAAAAGGTATAAATACCTACTGTTTAAAAATACTAAAGATTTTTTATGTACGAATGACAAGCTAATATTACAGTCAAATCTTTATCTAATATAATGATTAACATTGTTAAACTCTTGGTATTTTTGTGCCAAAAATCGTGTCAACTTTCAAACATCAATTAAGTTCCAAAGCGGAGTCGAATTCGATTCCTAAATATAATCGATTAAACACGCACATTCGAACAATGCTTTGGATTGCCAATTTTATTTCATTCAATTATAAATGGTCAATATGAAAATAAAATATTAAAAAGCTCACATTTTGAATCTTACACGTATAACTTGTTTTATAGATATTATTATGAAAGTATTTTAGTTTTAAACTAAAAAAATTGGTGACAGACATACGGAACAACTATCTTGAATAGTTTATAAAAATATTCTATTCGAATAATTTTATCGTCGGAGGTATAAAGTAACTTATGTACAACTTAAGTAAATAGCATTGGTAACTAATATGATTAGTAGTCTTTCTTATATCTATTAACAATTTTTTGTTTTATATTTACACTAATTTTTTTTAAAATAATTACGAACTATGCTTTAAAGTTTAAATAATGTGAAAATAACTTTCACTATTTATTGTTACACCAGTGACAAAAGATTTGATATTAAATGATATACAATTATTTTTACATTAAATGATAGCTATGCTAATTTAAATGCTTAAGAAAGTGCCTGCAGACGACAATACATCTCGGGGTGTAACTCACACGATTTAAGTAATAACTAAGAAAACACTTGGCTCATACAACACACCTAATCAGAAGAGAAAGCTTCAAGTTAAAAACAATTTTAATAGCAATATTTTTAAAACACGTCGTTTGAAAACTTTTCTACGAAAACGCCATGTAATTCACATCTCGTCTTCCTGATTTATAATTTTATTTCGTTTAAATAATTCGCGGAATTAATTTGGCGAGTTGATGTATGTACCACCCACGGTTTGCCACAAATTCTCTCGTGAGAAATTAATAGTGAAAATAATCGATTAATATTTATTTGTAAATGTTTTTTAACTGTCAGTATTTTTAGAATCCTTTGTCGGAAGTTCCTACTTATCACGATGTCTCATTCAATTTGTATTAACGTGAGAAGGACAGCAAACATTTATTTTTGTTTTTCTACATAGCTGTTATGCTTTTCCAATAGGTGGTATAAACTCTAGAAATAACTGATAGATGTAATCATGATTTTTCTTAACGTAAAACATTTATCAACTGTATTTCATTTGTCTCTCTCTAGCAAAAAGTGCACAGTGCTGTGACGAAAAGAGATACATGAATGCCGAAATCTAAATAGTGTTTTGATTGAATGTGGTGAGATCTGTTTCTCCTTTTAACAAACATCATGACTAAGTATAAGCGAAAATCAAACGCTGCTTAATATTGGATCAATTAATCACAATTTAACGATCGTGCTTCAACCATATTAACTTTTATTAATGAACATCAAAATATGCAAATCCCTTGAGTGTAAAAGATCGTAAAACCCGCCTTCGGGTATGAATTAGTCAAACAATAAACGTTAGCATTATAATATTCAGCCATTCATTAAGAGGGCTAATCACGAAAACATATTAAAAATGAAACGATCGTGTGAGGCCGACAGTGCCATTGATATTTGAATTTGGAATGGAACTGTCTCACCACGCCCAAATCGTGAATATTTAATACGTAGTTTCATTTGTGTATTAAAGTGTCATGTGACCTTATTATCGTGGAATTAACAATAGCTTGGTGGAAAAATACATCGTAAGGACACTGAGCAGTGTTGGCCTAATGTCTTCAGCATGCGAAGCTCATCACTGAGGTTGTAGGTACGTTCCCCGGCTAATGGTTCTTTCTATGTACGCAATTAATATACGCTCGAACGATGAAGGAAAAAAATCGTGAGGAACCGGCGTCTGGAGGCTGTTCACCTACTTACCATTAGATTGACAAATGATCATGAACCAGATACAGAAGTCTAAGGCCCAGACCTAAAAAGGTTGTAGCGCCACTGATTTATTTATTATTTTAAGGACACTGGTCTTGCTCAAAAATGGATCAGATACGTGATACCTATAATGTGTCATGCCTATAAGCGTCCATAAGAGTAATCGAATGTGTGTAAGTGATATTAATGTAAATAACAACTAAATTATCTTTATTTATAGGTTCTTTATATATATATATATAGACTCCTATTTACTCTCCTTAATGATAAAAAGAATGGTTAATTAAAAATTAGGACTAATAAAACCTCGAAACACAAAAGAATTGTGTACATTATCGTTATATCACGGAAGATCAAAGAGACAAATTGCTAATAAAATGATTTTATTGAGTGCAGAAACAAAGAAACTTAGAGACGTCATAAAATTATTAATAGAGTTATGACGAATTCTTATAAAAATGGAAGTATTAGAAATGTAAGCGGATGGCATCACACAATACAAATTAAACGTATCAAATTAACAGGAGAAAATCCACGACTAGATATCACTTGTGAATAATGTGTGTTTGTTTGATTATGATTTGATTAATTTATTTAATAAATGGTTGGATGCCAAGTCATACATAATATAAACACAGCAAAGACATAGATTTTTTACTATTATTAACATCGGTGAAACAGAAGAAGAAGAGGGCGCAACAAAAAAAGTTGGATAGAAGAAATAGAAGCGGTAGCAGGAAGCGAATGGAGAAAGAAAGCCATAGACAGAGTCAGTCGGAAAAAGCTAGAGGTAGCCATTACTCGTGAAGGGGTTCAGATCGAAGGTACTAAAAGTAGCTAGGGCATAGGATATATAGCATAACAAGAAAATAAATATAGTTTAAAAAAACTAAAAAACACGCTTTTAAAGCACATCAAACTAAAAAGTGAAAAATAATTCCTAATTTAGGCTGAAAATGGTAATGAACAAAAAATACTGGTTTTATTGTGAAAAAGCGTGGGTTGCTCGATAGACGAAAAATATGGCACAGAGCGCACGAAAAATATGCCACTTTTTAGTTTGATGTGCTTTAAAAGCGTTTTTTTTTTTTTTTAAACTATATTTATTTTCCGCTTTTTAGTCCTAGCGTGCCTATACGTGTTGTCTCAATTTAATCGTATTGCTTTGTGGACTTAAAAAAAATTTCATTGTTTTTTCGAGATGGAATTATTATATTGTCGCTGATTCTTTATAAGTGTACAAAGTTTGAATTAAATCTGTCCGTTTAAAGTGGGTCAAAGTCGAGTCCGAAGGAGTCGGTTACATACATACATACATACATACAGGTGAAGCTAATATAAAGGGGGAAAAAATCTAAGCTGTATATTATTATTTTTTTATCATGATTGCAAAAAAACGGGCTTTTATTGGTATTATTAACATCCGTAATCGAAGAAGTTATTGTGTAATTTGTAAACCAAATTCAAGTGAAAAATGCGACGAATTAGCGGTCTGTATTTAAAACATTAATCGCTCTATTCTAAAAACTAAAATATAATTAAGAGCGTTATGAAACAGGCGGCAGCCAATTTAGCACAATCTGATGCAAGCTTATCAGTAGATTTAATTTGATTAATTTGAGTTTTATTTATTTAAGAATTAGGCAGCTGCGTTCCGTCTTTTGATCCCGTCACGGTGCGCACGCGATGATATAACGTTAAAAATATTTTGATACAAGAAAAACATAACTTATTTAAACGTAAAAAAGAAATCAGTTGAATTGATATACTTTTGGTTGTGTTAATACCTATATTTATAATGATTTAATTACGTTGAGGAGGTTTTGAAACATAAGCTCATTTAACTATTTCTTGATGCTGAAAATTGAGAATGCCCAACGCGCCATTCTAAAGATATTCTATAGGAAACCATATCTCTACTTAACTTCAGAATTGTACAATGAAGCAAAACTTTTAACGGTTAGACTATACTTAATAGCAATATGCAGACCTTTTTGGAAATAAACACCAAGCACCACATCATACACAACTACATATAAGCTACCCAAAAAAAACCTATATAAGGAAGCCCTTTCAACTTTAACTTTCTTAAAATCTAAATTTTCACTAACGACTCAAAACTGTATACTACTTTGAAACTGCTGAAACAATTGTTTAATGAATGTAAGTGTTATGTAGAAATTATTGTCTGGTACCGTTAACATGTCAAAAGGAAGATACTAGCTACCCACGGAAGGGAATCCTATTGTTTTTAACTAAACTTCATTTTTATTATGTATAATGAAGTAGTAGACCTCTAGTGTACTACTATTAATACAATGAAAGTGTGAATAATTCATTAAAACAATATCAAGGGCAAAGTGACAATCCCGGGACGTCAGCGATCATCAATCTTCCCCCTTGTAATCGCACCGCATCATCAATCCAGTTATTTCGAGTCTCCGTGACACTTTCAACTTCAATAACGTAAACGGAATGCTGAACAAATTAAAAACCTACTATTTGAGTACACAACCGAAATACTTATTCAAATTAAGCACGATTTTAACTACGTGTGTGTGTTTCCCTTTAATAATAATAATAAAAGTCAGTTTTATTTCTAATCTTTACAAAAGTTGAATTTACAGATTAGCTTTTTTCTTGTCGGAACCCCGCTACGGGTAAAGGCCTCCTCCAGCTTTTTCCAGCTATCTCTGTCCATAGCTTTCTTTCTCCATTTGCTTCCTGCTACCGCTTTTACTTCTTCTACCTTTTTTTTGGGGCGCCCTCTTCTCCTTTTTCCCTTTGGTTCTTTCCACATAGTTGTCTTTAAAGTCCACCTTTTATCTGTGCATCTTGATATATTGATCTTGCCCTCTATTTGATTCCCCTTAGTGCACTAAAATTTGGTTTTTCAAAACATTTCAAAGCTCTTGGGCCTATTAAATAGCATCATATTTCAATAGATATGACGGAAAACTAGCCTAATGATTAGAAGTATCTATGTATACTCCTGTCCGAAAATTTAATTTAAAATCAATTCCTATCTAAAATAGGTAACAAAAGTAGGCACCGTCCAATCAATCAAAAACGAAACTAGACATGAACAAATGAGTACTCCACGAAAATCGAATTAACTATGAGCCAGTTTAAGACACCAATTAAAAATACAACAAAGGCTCAACTCAATGAGATGAAATTTGATCATAATCTGATTTTCTCGGATTTTGAGCCTTAAAGCCGTAAAAGACCGTGGCTCCGAAGGCTGTTGGCACAACATCTTACCGATTAAACAGATAATTAATCACGGGAAATGAATCCGAATGAGATGTTATTAGTTACACTATACTTGCTATTAACAAGTGAAACAATGGATGTACAGGGTGATTACTTTGGTAAGTTCAGGACGTTTGAAAAAAGCTCAAACTCAAAATAACTTTATCATAGCTTTCGATCATAAAAATACATGGTATTCCAACAAAACAAAAGCTTAGCTTAATCAAAAGCTTAATAAATTACAAGAAACACTTTACGTGTAGCATTACAATAATTTAGAATTGTAATGGTTAGTTTCTTGTCCTTAGATAAATAAAATACTAATATCATACTATTTTTCTCAAGCAAAGTAAAAGTTTATAACACACAAGAGGTGTGTTCTCAAGCGAATCCTTCAAAAATAATATCTCATACCCTTTGAACCATCCTGTATATGGAGACAGGAGCGATCAATCAGATTTAACGAGTCGGACAACATGGTATAAACCAGCCGTTATCACTAGTTTATTATCCTTGATTATTTTAATCTGTGATATCTGAGATTTTTACAAGCGTTTATTTAAAGATAATAATTCATTAACTTTGACAATAATAAGCTTTGATGACATTTAATTATTAATAACAAATCCTGCAACTTTTAACGTATTTCTTTTTAGTACCTCAAAACAAAAATCGCTAAAATTAGCTAACTAGGATAAGAGCTTAAAGCTCGACATGAAATATACACATGATTTTTGTCGTTGATTCGTTTTCGGTCTAGGACCTCTGATTTGTTTGATGGTTAATTTAAAAGCAAAGATATATCCTTCGGTCGTAATCCATCTCATAATCGACCACAAAGATTAAAATTATAGCCGTATTTTTTACGAAGACGAAGACAGAGTGTGGATACGTCGCGGGGCGTGGTGGGTTAAGTTTCATTACTCACGAAGTAATAAATGATAAAACATTATTAATACGAGATCAGAACGTCTGCCCGGATCGAGATTAATTAATTCTAATAATTAAAACTTGATGCGAGCTATTTTTATTTTTATTAGCAATAATAATCTGTAATATATAAGAATAGTAATAAGACTACTTGAAGAATTTGGATAGTAAATAGCATTGAAACTGAATATAGCATTTTGTGAAGAAACTTTTTTTTTACAATGTTCACAAAAGACAGTGGACTTTACATTACAATCAATAATACAATTATTATGGCTAATTAGTAATATTATTTGACTTAATTTCCTACATTACTAGTAAATAGCTTACACTAAGGTAATGTTCATTAACAATCTTACTGTTCTATAATTATGACACTATGTTCCTGTGTTAGAGATACCGCACTAGCACTTATATTCACTACACTAGGTTTATTCACTCAAAAGGTTTCGTCCTAATTTAATGTTAAGAAAAACTTAAGATAAAATAATGTAAAGCTACACACAGTACAGTATTACGAAGTAGCCTCACAACAGTTATAAACAGATGTTAAACCCTAAACTGATTAACCGATATAAGGCAAAATTGAAAAATAACAATTCGCTGTTATCGCGTTTTGCGTAATAACGACCAGAAGTTTATTGGCAACGAAGTGATAAATTGAATAACAATTTATTCCGAACGAAACCCGTTTTGATCAACAACTGAGATATATTCAAGAACACTATTACAATCGACATACCACTTGTTATCCTTTAATTGTTATTTATTTGTAATTAATTAAAGTTGAGACTGACGCGAGAGCGCCTAAATAACTCTGCTACCAGCGTTTTGTTTAATAATTTAATTGGTTCTTATCAAATTTAAGACACCATAGTAAAAGTCAAAGGAAATTTTTATATTCTTATTAATGTAATAAAGCTTTTGAATTTAGTAAAAGCTGTTAAATGTAAAGCTCGTTTATGCGGTGTAATTCTGATTAAATTTTGATAATATCATTACATAGATAGTTAACAACTAATTAATTTTAATTAAAACAGAGCAGTGGTGGAATGGTAGCTTCGGCGTGCGACTCTCATCCCCGAACTCGTAGGTTCTATCCCCGGCTGTGCACTTAACCAATGGTTAACACACATTTAACATTCACTCGAACGGTGAAAGAAAACATCTTGAAGAAACCGGCTTGCCTCAGATCCAAAAAGACCTGTGTCAGGCACAGGAAGCTGATCACATATTCTATTAGATTAACAATGATCATGAATCATATACAGAATTCTGAGACCCAGTCCTAAAAAAAGGTTGTACTTTAACAAAAATTTATTAAATTTTAACAAAAAACAATTGAGACTTCTACAGTTTGTTAAACACTTTTCATTTAACATCTGTACCAGAACATCGTAACGTGGGAAGAATCAAACAATGATACCTAACAAGACGAAATATAAATGTTAAATTTCTCAATATCAATAAATGTGAGACCGAGACGGACGACCTGCGCGAAATGAGAGAACGAGACATCGATAGTTATCAATCACGCGCCCGCGCTCCATCATCGCCTGAAGAGATCTTTCGCTTAATTATTTCTATTATGATATCTTTGGGAACATTAATACTACTATGCGATTTCTCACACTCATATGTTATCATTATATATAGCCATATCTTTTATATTGCAATAATTAATTTCTAGAAAATTCTACTCATTACAATCTTCTAGTGATTATAATTATTAAAAGAAGCACTAAACTTTAACTAAATTAAATCAAACTTAAAACAAAAATAAACAAAGTTTTAAATAACTAACAGATTTGCACAGTTCTTTGATTGAAATTACTAACTCTGAGTGCGGTTATAAGGTCCCTAATTTTTTTTTTTACAAGTATAGGGGGGGCAAACGACCTTACGACCTTAACGCCCAATAAGTTCAGTCAAGTGAACACCCATTTTAGTGGATCCGTTGCCGCTCGGAATATACTCTTTCTCTAAACAATTGAAGGTATCTCTCAGGGAAGACCCCCAGCGGGAGTTGATTCCACAGTGTATTCATTCGCAAAAGAATGTCTCTTGTGAAGCGGACCTTGGAAAACCAACCATCAAGGTGATGCTGATGATACGGCTCGTACGATGTTGAAACGAGGCATAAGGGATCAACCTAAACAACTCTTCAGAACACTCTCCATACACTTTGTAGAATACGCATGACAATTTCTCTTTTTTTTTATAGAACGGGCAGGAGGCTCATCTGATGTTAAGTGATACCACCGCCCATGGACACTGTCTATGCCAGAGGGCTCGCGAGTGCATTACCGGTCTTTAAATGAATTTTGAAATTTTCATTTCTATAGGTAAGTCTATTAAATATCCATAGACAGCATTGATACTAGATTTCTCGCAGCTAATTATGGCGAGACAGACAGTCAATCACTCACGATCTTATCACCGATCTTTACAATATAAAACAGTTTATACAGATCTACCAATATATTTAAAACCTCCATTAATATCAGCGAATACAAAGAAATGGCTCTTCTTAAACTGGTTCAACGTGAGTACTTAGGGATGATATATTACAAGGAATATCAATCGTTGAAAATTAATCAATAAACGTCTTTAATCAGATAAGCCTCATAAAGAGAGCAATTATTAATAAAATATTAATTCTTGAGTATTCATAGTATTCTTAAAGTTTTGGATATGTAATTTTTGGAGCTTTTAAAATGTATTTATTCAAAAAAGTAACGGTGTCACTACTAAAAAATAATTTGACATAAAGACAAATGAGTTTTAGCTAAAATAGTATGATACGCGTGAATTAATATTTATGTAACACAAAATAAAATCTCATAAAATTTAATCGGGTTATATAATAAATAATGTTTAAAATACCTCTTTTTTGCATGAAGGAGAACAGGTCATCTAAGAACTCCTTCCTCTGCGGATCGTCGCTGATCTCATAAAGCTGTAACAATGGAGAGTACTATTAAGAATTAAATGATAATTAGTGGTTCATGGGACTGAAGATTTTGACATATTTCTTAATAAAGTTGTAATAAAGTTAATAAAGGTTGAAAGTTCAGCAGGAGCTTTTACCCAAAAGGGATCCATACGGCAGCTTTATTATTATTAATAATATAGCTATCTAGTTAATACTTATCTTCTATATTACGCTATTATGAACAAAAGAATGTAAATGGAATCGTGGCCATAGGTCATGTGTAAATATGCATACAACTTAAAGTATGCTTTTTAGTCCTTATTGTGTGGGAAAACTTCCATTTTCCGTTATGCAAACAAAGAATTTATCACTAGCAAGGTTAAGGTTCGAGCTGTCGATAATGATGTTATTAATATTCGTAAACACGTGGGCCCGCATGTCCGGGACATGACAAGTGCATTTCTGAGTGCAGATACCGTGAAGGGAACTAAGTTAACGGTTAGACAACGATTCCTAGTGGAATTCAGAATTAAACAACGATTTTCCAAGAGCAAGGACAAGAAATTTTATTGGCACACTTTTTCTTTGGTAAGTTCAAATTGGTGATGAAGACGGCTTTTTAGTATTACAGTTTGTTTTGAGAGGAAATTTGTACCTACTTAAATAACGACTGGACCATTTCGAGTACATTTTTATTTATTTATTCCTTGAACTCTGAGAAAGATTTTTATTTCCATAAATTGGTAAAATAAAATCGAAAAGTTTAGTTTTATTAAGTTTAGGCTATCATTCCGTAAAAGCGAACATTTTGCTATGCTACACAAAATGTTCCATATGTTGGTATGTAGCTACTGAAACAGTAGGATGAGTAAATAAATCTCTTAAAATATTAAGGCGAAACGAAGTTTGCTATTCGAGAAGCTAGTGATTAATAAAATTGAGTAAGTATTCTCTTTTACAAACATATCTTACACCACATAAGTATATTTAAGTTAGAAACGTGTTTGATAATATAAAAATTCAGAACAACTTGCCAACCAAAATGGGGAACATACCCAGAATTGTATTTTTATAACTGAATACTGTTATTTCAGGAAAAGCAGCTATCAAGATAATATCTTCGAAGAAAATTCACATTAGAAATAATGAAGGTGGTACAATTAGGCCCGCAGATGCAGAAACGTAAGTAAATGACAGTGCGCAGCGGGATCATATCATTGGCGGTAATTACTCCGATATCCGCCACTTAAATGCAGTTGGCAATTTAAAATGTACACGACAATTTTACAGATAAAACACTGCATCGAGAGGTGGGGACATTGACAACCTACATATTCTACTTTACAAAGCCATTAAAAATGTCTGGACTTTAGAAAAAGATGGCGGAGAGTTTATTGCCAGTTCTTCTCATCCGTTCTACGGCCTTGATTTGAGAACTGGCAGTAAACAGGAAATTAGACGCATTTAATATGTATTTCTTTATTGACGTTCATAAGTGTACACTGTGTTACCAAAATTAATAAATGGTTTTGAATTTGAAAAATTTGAATAGATGAATGTGTGGTTTTTGAAATTATTTTATACTCGAAGAAAATTGTGCATAGGTTAAATCGAAAACAGTATAAAGAAAACGATTGCCCAATAATAAATGTTGTATAAGTAAGAAGAGCGAACCCATGAGACATCTTCAACACAATTAGAAGCTAGTTGAGTGCTGAGATATTGCGGGCTACTCGATTGTGAGGAAGTTGCATGTATCTGGTTAGCGTGCCTTCTTAAGTTCTCGTGTTATTGCCACACATGTATATCTTCCTTAATCATATATTCAAAAGTATCTGATGGTCCTTCTTGTGTGATGTTTGAGAGCAAAAATAAAAATAGTTTAGATAACAATAGACCTTACAACCAGTGGTCCGGTCATAAGTTGGGGAATAAAAATGAAGTCTTCGGCACTTAGCCATGCGTGACTTTATTATTATTAATTGTTCGAAATGTGTCACAATATTTATTTATTTATTCAAGCGGAAGGGGAGAGTCTCTAATTGGCGCATCACAATGGAGATTACGCGGCTTAACACCGTTTTGTGATTCAAATGGTGACGGCTCGGTGGGCGACAATACAGAGCCTGTTATGATAATATTCCTCTCATTTCATACAACAATTTGTCCGCAAACTTTTCACATCGAGTGGCCGTTGAAATCTTTATAGCTCCATGTCTGTTTTGTTATAATTGGAATGCATAATGTAACAACGTATCTTATGGGAACTTCGACGTATTGAGATTTTTATCTATTTGTTAGTTAATACTTTCAGCGGCACCTGTGCAGACTCAAGAAGTTTTTATAGAACAGAGGTGAAGCACGACGCTGACTAACGTTAGTTACCTCTAGAAGTAGTTGATGAGTTGGTGAAGGTTAAAAAGTTGATTTTAGAATGCAGGATGAAATATGATTTGCATTTAGTAGTTCGATTCGATCGTAAGGCAAAGTGTCAATAATGAGCTAAGCCAGATCTCATAATAGCTGCAAGAGTTAACATCAATCTTGGCGATCACTGTCGACTCGACGCCCCTCGCGATTAATCACTCGAACGTTTTCGATTAGCGCCGCATAGCTCAGAAAAAAGAAACGTTCCAATTAAGAAACATCAACGGCTTTAATTTGTTTTCGAAATCATAGTGTGCATTACACGGTCAAGTTTATTTATTTATTTCGTATTTACAACTAACATAAATAATATACAACTAAAAACAATTATCCTAAACATATTACGTAGCCATAGATGGAATACATATAAAAAGGTTCAAATATTTATGAAAGGATAAATAAAAATGATTAAATACGTTATATCTAATTCGGCTGTGCTGTGTGCTCTAAAAGTGAGGGTATGTAGGTGATGGTATGTGGTGTGCTCGTGATGCAGGTATGCGCTATGGATATTGTTAATACTCATTTTAAACATGTATAGCTTAAACAAGGTTTAAATATTGGTCGTTGTTTATTATTTTTATTACTAACGGGCCGATGATTCAAACAACCTAAAAATTTGTGAAAACGTTTGCGCGTAAAGAAAGTGCAAATTGTCAATTTAAGTAAATATCGTATCAAATCTCGGCACGCGTCATAGAATCTGTTAAACAAATTCGTTCGTCCGGTCCACGAACCTTAATGTCAACAGCGCTCCGATCAAACACTATTTGCATTGAACAATTACATATAAGCACTTAAGAAACTGGGTCGTGGAACGGACAAGGAAACTCCATTTGATACTTCCTCTTTCCGACTAATGTTTGTACTAATGAAGGCTTTCAGGGCGTGCGAAAATTTGCAATTGGGTCTTACATAGCTTGGATACTTTTATTTGGTTTATTCAGGCATTGCTGAATATAAATCAACGTTATCTGCTCATGCGAGGACTCAGTCACAGATAACTTGATTGCGAACCATGTTATTTTTAATTTAAATCTAACTTTACGATACGCAATATCGTCTATGGGAAGCCATTTTTATTCTCCAGAAAAAACGTATCCGATATGACTTCTATTATATACAGTCTATAATATTTTTACCACATTAAACGATTAAAAAGCTCGTTTAAATAAGGTCCCCAAAAAAGGTGAATAGAAGAAATAGAAGCGTAAGCAGTAAGCGAATGGAGAAAGAAAGAGATATTTGGAAAAAGCTGGAGGTCTCCCCGTGAAGGTCATCAACGGTACTGAAGGTAGCTAGGATATTAGGATAGCAATAAAAAAATTATAACGAATCTAACCTGTATATTCTACTTTTGTAATGATTGGAAATTAAACGGGCTTTTTATTATTATTAAGCTATTATTAATGATATATTTTTAAATAAAACTTGAGATACTCCAATGTAACTGACCTAACACTTGTTTCAATGAAGCGACTTTATTTGATAAATTATTCTGCTAACATTGAATACCTAAATGGGACAAGGTGTGTTATTATTGAAAACGTTTAGCGAACTTTGATAGACCATTGTATTCAGAGAGATCAATTTACGCTGATCATTTTATTGGACGTACAGCCTTCATTACGCAAATAAAATTTATGTATTTATATATTGACTAATATATTGACATTTTAGGTTATGAAATTTAATTAACAAAATATTAAGAACACATAAGAAGAAGAACACACCTAACTAATTAAAACTACCGCTTTTTGAATTAATCCGGAATCAAACTAACAGTATACAGCTTAAACGAGTGACTTTAAAGCTTTTAATATGTTAAGAAAGCTTTTATTAATGGATAGTCTCAGCTCATGCACCATTACATTATTTACAACCAATGTGGTTATGACAATACTGGCATCGAATAACCATACAACATAAGACAAACGAATCAGTTCGCAGAGTACAGAGTGGCCGCAGCCGCAAGACATTCTCAAATAGCTTGCAATAATTCAAAATTGTAATATAAGAGTATAAATAAAGAGAACTTACTAGATAAGTAAGACAGCGTTTATGGAAATGCGTGGATTTACGCTCATTGGTATTGCTATGAAAGAGTTGAGATTTATTTTAGCACGTTCGGAACAACATATGCCGTTTAAGTGTTTTATGAAAGCTTTAAGCCTTTTCATTAAACAATGTATGTATTGCATAAGTACAGGATTTTCTCATATACACCCGTACCATCAGCGACTTAGGAATGATGACTGTACTATCGGAGAAATATAACCGGTGTTACGTTATACCAATCGGTAAATAGTCAAATATAGAACAGAATATTAACGCTCAGGTTCCAAATCAACAGAATCTTCCTAATTCCGTCTGTAAAAACCAACCTAGGAGTTTAGGCACCTCTCGAATTCTTTGTGAATATAACAAAATAAACACTACTTATCTAGAGCTTGATATATTCAGTAGTGCGATGATAAATTTAAAAAAAACACTGTTATATACAGACAACATACTAACGAAACACACAAAATAATAATAATAATCAAAAAAGAATAATAACAATTAATTATGGAAAGAAAAAATAATGTACATTTTAAGTGTGTAATGTGTGTGTGTGTTGTGGTTGTAACTGTCCCTAGCTCAGCATTATGCTGTGGAGCAGACGTGTTCCAAAGCACTGGTCAAATTCTATTAAGTGCCTATCTGATACCTAATGCGCTGTTTTACAAGTGAAATCTAAAATTGGGAGTGTAATATTTTAATTTTTTGTAACATTTATGTTTAACATAAACATCATACTAAAGTACATGACATTTTAGAATGTAATGAATATGGTGTACTTCAATAAATAAATGTAAAATTTCATGTAGTGATCTGTAAATTAATAATTATTTGTTGTCATTCAATAACTTTGTAGATCGTACTTCGTTTTACTACGTAAAAAGTAGTCGTGTTTTGCAAGATAAAGTGACCTATATATTGTAATGACGAACAGTAGCCATGTTCGATGACTATTAATGCTTCAATTGCATACAGATAAGATAAGGCTGTATGTTCATAGGATATTAAAGTAGGGTAAACATAGCTATTGCGAAGATCATTAAAACATTATGACGGAAAGTAGATTTCTTTTAACACAAATTGCGTCTTATGTTTGCCAAGTACAATAGAATATTATCGACACACCTAGTAGAAATTCTCATCTTTCATCATTTGCGTCATCTTAATTGACCCTACGAAAGTCATAGAATGGTATCCCAAAGATGGTTGAAGGAAAAGAGACGGAAGAATGGAGAAGATTAGCTCGTGAAAGAGACGAGTGGAAACAACAAAGGGAGGCCTATGTCAGAACCTGACTAAATGGCTGTTGATAACTATATATAGTATTCTAAAAAGAATATACCTACTTATAAAATGTATGTTATCTGTTATGTTATGCTTAGGTTAAAATTATATAAAATATATTTGGTTAGTGAATAAAGGCTTTAATTATTATTAATTGTAGGGTGATGGATAACATCAAAAAATACAGCCAGGCTATTTACTTGCTTGTATGATTCAAAATTATCAATGAATTTGACGCAAATATTTCAGGTAAAAACCGCTTGAATCGCACTGTTGGTGTTTATTTGTTTTTTATATTACGGCTGTAATTAATAAATTGCATAATAAATAATTGAAAATCGGGTAAATTATTTAAACAACCACTAAAAGAAGCTATGTATTCTTAAAACGATATAAAAACTCTCGTTGAAAAAGTACCAAGAAATTTAGTGCGTGTGTCGAATTGATGGACAGGTGCATTGCTACAGTTGTGAGTTTTAACTAGAGATGTAATGAAGTAAACAAAAACGTTATGCGGCTTAAGTTATAGACGCGAAGCTTTTAAAGCTCTGAACAATTTTTCTAACAGATATCTCTTTTCCTTATTTCTAGTCTTAACATAATTAATGTTATTCTTTCCACACAATCAAAGTTACTAAATTTGAATATATTTTTCAATCTGCAACCATATTTACGACCTGATTCATAAAGATATAAAGATTTGAATCATACTTTGACATCATAACATGTAATATTCTAGTGTGTCAACAACAGCCTTTTCAACTGATGATGTATGCCTTTAATTGTGAGTACCTACTGCAAGTTGTTCGGACTAATACTAGCAGCAGAGTTTCATTAACGGACGTCAAGGCAGAATACAAAATACCATCCGTATCACCTCGACGTCCATCGTTCCACAACTGGGCGTTTCTCTAGGCAATTTTTGTCGCGCACCACCACTATATGGTACCAGATGCCCAATGTAGTGTTTCCGAACCAATTCGACTTAAGATCCTTCAAGATAGCAAGAAGCGTATCAATTCTTAAAAGGCCGGCAACGCACTTGCGAGCCTTCGGACAATGTGAGTGGGCGTCCATGGGCGGTGGTGTCACTTAATATCAGATGAGCCTCCTGCGCGTTGGCTTCTATTACAAAAATGTAACGAACGTAATGTAAATGCTAATGTTAGGGTCTGTAAATGGCACAATCGGTTTTTGGTTCTATGAAATAACTTCCATAACAATCTCTACTCTATATTTCTCTTCTTCTCTATCATCTTCGTCACAAAAAGAGTATTGCCAGCTTGTATGCATTCTCATTTATATATTTATAAATTGTTGCCATACAAATGGAAATGGTTGGCAATTTTTACGCTAATTTTCGAGAACAAGAGACTATAAAATCGTAAGTAGGTAACAATTGAGATCTCTTCCGCTAGTATTGTGTGCTACAAATGAGTTAATTGTAAAATACAGGGCGTTGTCCGAGAAACAAAGCCTCAATTGATAGCAGTGTCGAAATTTAAGTGGTAAGGAGCGCCTTCGCTTACATAAATTAAGAATCTCATAGTTTTACGCGACTTTTCCATTTATTTGTCTCGACTGACACAGATAAACACAAAGGTTAATTGTGAAAGCATCGGTTAGTTGCTTTTATTTAAGGAAACGCTAAATTCTCTTGTCTCTTGTATCTAGGTTAAATCGTAGGATTTTATAAAGAAGAAAATATATTTTTAGAATTATTACAGAAAACTATCAAAATATACCTTTCATTTATACATAAATAAACCAGTGGTGCTACAACCTTTTTAGATATGGCCCTCAGATTTATGTATCTGTATGTAAGTAGATCAGCCTTCTGTGCTTGACACACGCCGTCATATTTTTAGGTCTAAGGCTGGTTTTCTTACGATATTTTCCCATACAAGCGATTGTTAAATGAGCACATAGATAGCAAGTCCGTTGGTGCATAGCCGGACAACCTCAAGGATGCGAGTCGCACGCTGAAGCTACTGGGCCTACACTACCGCTGAATTCTTACATTTATGTATATTTATTATTTAATGCCTGCGCTATAATAAAAAAGGTCTACGTACATTTTAATTTTTAAACTATAAAAGATATTTTAAACAGTATCTAGTAAACATTAAGATCTATACAAAATTAACGAACGAGCGGTTTCTGATAGAGCCCTCGAGTGCTAAGTGCCCTCACTTCTCTAACTGTTTGCACACACATTACTATTCATTTGACCAACGCTTTCTGATTGATAGATTCTCAGGCGTTCTTTATGGTAACTTAATTAATACGAACGTTTGAGACATTAGGTATTCGTCTTGTAATTGGAACAAAACTGTGTAACATAAATAGTTCACGTATAATATTTATTATACATAGACATAACATTTATTACTAACGAAACACACAAAATAATAATAATCAAAAAAGAAAAATAATAAAAAATTTATGGAAAGGAAAAAAGGAATAAGGAACATTTTAAGTGTGTGTAATGTGAGTGCGAGACCACAACATTACTATAAAAAACAGTAACATAACCCTTTTGTCTAATAGACAAGTAGGTGATCAGCCTTCCGTGCCTGACACACGTCGTCAATTGTGTGGGGTTAAATCACGACGATTCCGAGACGAGTGTGCTTAAACGTGCGACACGTTTAAGCCACTAGGCCAACAGATATTTATTACTCTGTATAAAAAAATATAGATATTAATTACTATATGTACGCATATAAAATCAATTTAATTCGACGTTAACTATAAATATATACATAGGTAACATTACGCTACTCTGCGAAAACGAGTAGGCAGTGCCAACAAGTAGGTACTCAATTCAAATTTCGAACGCAATCTAAACACAGGGGTGTGACACGCGTTCCACAATCATCCCCCTGGGTTGATCACGAAACCGAAATGTTCATCTAATTGGAGATCAAAGAAGGGTGTGTAATCGCATAACACTGTCTACTCAATATATCATATACTTACTGGATATGACTTAAACATACTATTTAAATATTATTTATAACGAATTATACCAATACAGAATTTACAAAATTATTTACCTACATAGCAATTAATTATAAATTAATAAATAGAAAATTAAAACAAATTTAAAAAGGTTGGTTCCTGTGGCAGTGTACTAATAAGTAAATTTCATAGAAAACGTATTAATCACCGTTTAAAAATAGGCCGCTTAATCATTTACTGTTGTCACAAATAGGTGTAAAATTATGACATAGCAACTTTTTTTTTAAATGGCATTTTTCAATCAGTCAGTTGTCTTTCACATACAAGATACCTAAGTATACTCTTTTCGTGAGTCGAGTTATATGTCTAATCCAGTAAACATAGACGCGTGACCAGTAGCAGATTGTTTTCGTCGATTACACAATTATTTGACCGGAATAATACCACGCGCTCGTTATTCGACTTAGTAGGGGACGTCGTTCTACTGAAAAGCTACACAAAGACATATTCGGTCAATATATTGTATACGTACAAATTAGGTAATTAAAAAAAAAAATGTTACTAGTATTTTTTTTGTTTAAATTCTAAAACTGAAAATTTAATATTTTTATTACTTTTACTTTTTTGTAACGTTGTTTACTATAATTATCATATATTTATATGATGTGGAAAACTTTAATAAATAAAAACCTAGTACAGAAATACATGGAGATTTCTCAAGTTATATTTCTGTAGTGAGAAATTTATAATGATTTGTCAAGTCCTTAATTTGATTGCGTACCTTTACCTTCAATTGTGATGTTATAAACTTTAATAAATTTGTGTTAAGAGTATTTAAATTCCACGTTATTAAATTACTAAAAGTATTAAACTTCTATAAGTCTAAAATATAAAAGCGTCGAATTAAGGAAACATCTTTTCTTCAATAAAATTTTCTTTCACACAATATTGAAAGGTTTTTCAAAATTGGAAAACCCAATGAAATAGATGAAGAAAATTTGCGCGCATTCAGGACAGCTTGACCGATAAATTGCGTTTCACGAATAGGTATACATACGGTCTATTGAAATCGTTTAATTGGAAAATGTTATCTATGTTTTTACTGATATTAAACCTTACACATTCGCTAGCTACGAAGCATGGGGTTGTCAATTGGTATTTCAAAGACTACATATTTTAAAAGGCAGAATTTTCAAAACGGATATGTTCGAAATTTAAAATCGATATGCACAGATCAACAAACTGTCAATCGTGTAGACTTTGCTTTAGCGTGAACCAGCCACAGCATGTCAAAGACATTAACACGGCCATGTGAGTCGCGCTCGCCGCTCATTCATACAAATATTGCACTTTCTCAATATTTCCTCGGAGGAGTGAATTTTATGGATCCCTGGTTGTAGGGTTAAACCCAAGATGTTTAGGATTCAGTGGTACGAAAAAAAAATCCTGTTAAAAGATAAAAATTCTCAAATAACAGAAATGAAAGTAGTTTTATCGTATTTTTGTTTGGTATTGGGATTAATAATTTTAATTAGAGAGATTTTGCCTTCTTAATACGACTTAATAAATAACTAGCACAAGGTATACCTTAAACATTCTGTTAAATTCCTATATATCTAGTGTGCACTTAACAAAGATTTCCCCGTAAACTGTTAATGAACACACATATGCATGCGCGAATGTATTTGCAGGTGTTAACGGTCGTTGCCCTTGCTTGCGTGTGTGCATTGCACGACAAATATGACAGAAGTCATTTTCATATAAATTTTCATTTCATTTACAAAAGGATTTCGTAGATTTATTAATAATATATATCGTATGTACTCAGACTGTATGTCGTTCTAAATCGTACCGAACTGACCCAATCAAAACTTAATTAAACATAAAGTATTTTTTTATATAAGTAAGGCATTTTGAAGGTACTATACGTACGTAAAATGGTTAAGTACTAAAGTTAGGTACTACACACTTTTTGTATCTTTGCGTTCGTTACAGATTAAATTACGAAAATGGAACGCCGAAGTTTCTAACCGAAACGAAAGAAAGACAAACTTCGAGTCAAAGCCACCAACCACAGATATGAAGAAAATATGATGATTTGAATGACATCTATATATATATTTCCGATAAAAATGTGCGAAACCGATAACAATTTTAAAACAAATTTTTTAAAAATCACAAATATGTACTTGTATTTACATAGTGGAACTGCATCATATAGGTACCTAAACGTTAAGCTACGTTTTTAACAACGAAACCTATTTTATTGCAAGAAAATATGTTTTGTCATTTAATGTATTTCTACTTAATCAGTGTTGTTTCGCGGGATCTTGTTGATAAATTAAATTTTATTACTTTAAAGATTTGTGTTTTTCAGTTCCTAAATTAATAATTGTTTTGCGGATTATTGTTCTTTTTTTTTACGTAAAAAATAAATAAATTTTCAATGTATGGTATAAAGACAAACCTTTCCTTCTGTAGTCTATAGTACACGCACACTTATGCTAAGGGCTAAACACTAAGGCGACATGCTAATTTCTTTGCAATTCTAACAATTACCTTTCGCATGGGATCTACGCTTTTATTTACTGAATCATTTGAAAGTTGACGTTCGAAATACCTAGAAGTTAACTCGTACCTATTCAATTTCACATTCCTTTGTATAACCCTTTCGTTAAACTATGACAACAGTTTACCTCAAAACAAGATTAATATAAAAATTCATCCCTCGCTTTCGACAACGCTTTCGTGTCAGAAAAGTGGATCGTGAAGAATGATTGATTTCGTTTGATTTTTTAAACAATTGGTAACAAGTGCACCGTTTTTTATTAAAATTTAAATTTAACCTGTCTGCGTACAATACTTAATAAACACATAAACATAAAATAATAAAACTTAAATAATCCCGGATAAATAACACATTATTATGTCGCATTTTATTGGTCTGTCATAAATTATTGAGCAAAGTGTCGGACAGATAAATCAACGCGGATAAAAAAGTAATCCGATCATAACTAGATGATATTAAATCCGTTTCACGCATTATCCAGTAATAAAATTATAAAATGTGAACTCGTAAAACCCTCTGACCACCCCTGGACATTGACATTCTAAAAATCTTAATTTTGATTATTGACCCCCCCATGTAACGCGCCGTAACGTTTTTCTGTACCCAACGAAAACGTTTCGTGACCACCTAGTGACTCTTTATACCTAAAAGTTATCATTATGTGGTGTAAAATACTGGAAAGTCGAAAATAACATTAACAATAACGCGTTATTCAATGCCCGCCCCGCATCGTAACGTTCATAAAAGGATCGAAAATTCGTTACATAATACTTGAACGCTCTCAAAGGTCCGAAAATATGATTTTTAATCAAAGCCAAAATATATTTAACAAACCCCCAGGACTAGATGATAAACTTATAGAAAACGGACTTAACCAACTAAAAAGGTTTCAATGTAAGGAAAACGAATAACATAAAATTCATAGCAAATTCAAAACGAGAATGACAACTGACAACAGCCCTATATCAAATTAATAATTTTACGCTCAAATGGTAATCAAGAGAGATTAAACACCTATTAAAACGGTCCATAAATTATCAAAATTTATATCGAGACCATTTTTTTAATCCGTCCGGCTCGTTATTAATTCGAATCGTAATAAAACTATAATTAACTTCAACATAAAGCTCCTAAAACCGTATAATTTAAATATTTTGCTTTAATTTTATTATTAGTAACTTCATAATTCTACCTACCCTTTAAAAATTTGTTTGTTTACCTACGAAGAACTCGTGCTCAATTACCAACTTAACTTTGACATCTTTGACATATTAGTGAAATGTCGAAGTGCCCACCTTGAGAGGATCATCACCAGAGCCAAAAAAAAATTAAAAAATCAAAATATGTTTTGTTCTCCGATCGGTGAGTCGAGCACTTAAATTGCAAATTTAATCCGTATTTCATTTCTACTAAACTACTATTTTTGTAATAATTTGGTAGATAGACACGTGCAAAACTATTAATTAACAATTGAGACTACCTACACTAAATACCTACCTACATTAAAAACTGTAATTTGAAACCTACCTACAATATATTGTATTTACATTAAAAGAAATTAAATCTTTATTTACCTAATTTAATTTATACTATAATTAACGAAATGTCTGAAGTAAACAAGTAATTATAAGTGATGTAAATCAATCACAAAACTAATTAATTACGAATGAATGTTATCTTATCAAACTTATTAAACTTTATTGTAAATAAAATATTTCAGGATTTAAAATGTCTAGTAATTAAAAAACCGTTTAATATTTAATAATTATCATAATAGCTCAGAGAAAACCCTTAAAAAAAATATGCAAATTGTAGTAATTTAAAGTAGGTATATTATAATTACCTTTTTCTTATCAACTTCGAAAAAGTTCGGCATCTTTGGTGGTTCGTTATGGATCGAGCTCTGAAGCTGCTCCTCCATAATAGAATTGAAGAAATCCATGAATTCCATGTAATTAACTCGACACTGATAAAAACCTTCGATTAAAGTAATCGACGAGATTAACTCAGAAAAATACTTCGCGCAAAACAACACGTGGGCACAGATGGATGGCGCGCCGCCTAACGTCCTATCCGTGCCAACATACGATATAAACTAAATTGAAAATTGGAAACAAAATACAATGTTCGAAATTCAAATCTTGATATGACAATAATAGGTGAGACGGAGATAAGGAAAATGCGTGCGTTCGAGCGAGATGGAACTATTGGCCAGACGGCCCGCTCCACCCCAATCGCTCGGCACAGGGGTTGTCGCCAGACGGAATCGCTTCAAAATTTAATATTACTACCTGCTACTTAGATAGTATTAAAACAAAATAAATCCACGCGATTGTAGACTTTATTATGATAACAAAAACATGTATTTTTCGAGTGATAATTGATGGATATAAGATGTATGCCCCGAGCGTATTTTAAGTAGTAATTATAAATAGCAATCGTATGGATACAATGCGCAAGGTTATTCCAAGAATTCGGATTTTAAATTTGGCTTTTGTCTCGATAATTATTGAAAAAGTTTTTACAATAACTAAATTATTCACAATAAATATACAGTTATACCGAAAAATGGATTAGAAGTTATCATGTTATGAGCTATCAGCTATCTTCACATGCGACAAGCTTATTACAACTTATTACTAATATACTACAACACTTTACGTCTATATCTTCATCTGGATTTTCACGTTAGCCAGGTGAATTTCCCAAAGTTTTCCGCAGATAGAAGAAAACGATGTGCATACTATACTACTAAACTTATGTCATAAGAGAAGTAAATTTGTGATTTTTTCTAAAAGAAAGTTAAATTATTTTTGTAATCTCTCCGTATAGACCAGTACAAAAGCCGTGACCATCTCCTTAATCTGGTATCAGAGCTACAAGCCCAACGTTAAAATCCCATAGAAAATTGGGGTGCGCTTGTATTTGGCAGAAAATTGCGTCTCACAAATAATCAATTAAAATTTGTAAGCATTTGGTATTTATTGATATCTTTATAAATGGGGTAAAGTGGCAATACGGGCCACAGATTGATACGGGCATTGGCCATATTTTGACAGGTCCAAAATATTGCTAAAGGGTTATAGTATGTTATAATCAATCATTTTAGTCTGTGGGAAGATCTTACAAATCTTTGAAATTGTTAACAACTTTTGATTCCAATGTTTAAGGAATATTATTTTCTCATTTGTGGGCGGGAATTTAAAATAAGATATTTTTAACGTTTAGATTTCCAATTTAATAATTCTTATTACGTGCCACGTTGAGTGACTTTTTGTGACAATGACAAATAAACATAATGGAATAGAGATTCTTAATACTTCAACTTGTCAACTTTTTTTCATTTATTCGCATCGCTCACGGGGAATGCCCCACACAATATAATAAATGCAAGCTTTGGTCCAGCGATGACGTCATCTTCCCCCTTCAAATTTCTAGAAAATTCTTCGAAAAAAATCCGTTACTTTGGATTTCGTTTTAATGAACTATTGTATTTCTTTTCCGCCTCTCTGACGTAGTAACAACCAGACCCTAGCCTTGATTCCCAATAAAGTTATTTAAGACGCAGAAACAACTCTGCCCCATGCCCCACGGAATATGAACGAGAGTATGTCAGTCCCGCCTCAATGATAACTAGTTTTAACATTTAATTCTATGCATCGCAGGTAACAAATAATTTCTTAAAATAATAAAATCCCTACAGTTAAAGCTTTTTAAAAATAAGTTCTTTATAACCTAATTTATCAACAATTCGGTAATAAAAATACAATAGTTAACAAAAAAAAGGTTCAAATTATTAAATATTTTGGATATAACAATGTCTTGTATTATCGGAAAGGAAGTGAATAGATACTGATTTCTGGGAACTTTCGAATTATGAAACAATAGACCGCTCGGTATTGGCCACATGTATAAAGACAATTGTCTATGAATCATTTGCTTTTTGGATATTTATGCCTAAGATTAAAATTACAACGTGGTCTATATTTGTTTTTAAAACTGTTCAGACACAGAATTTCATATTAATTACAGCTAATAAATAAGTTTATAAACAATCTATTAGTACGTAATTTTTAGTTTAGATTGATAACTTATCACATGAGCAAGCATTCAACTTGATAGATTTTCTTTTCTACAACAGTTTATATATCATTTAACATCTTTAGGATTCTGTTTTGTTCTTAAAACTGTTCAGGCTTCTTAGACTAATATTTTTGACATAACAATCAAACTTTTTACGTTTTTTTTTAATAGTGTCCTGTTCCCTGTTTATAATTTTTTTAATTGCTTTGTTTTGTTCCATTCATTTGTCTAATTTATTATTCTTCTCACATTGGTTGCCTGGAAGAGGCCGCCAGTTAACCTCCTTTACATTTAATTAAATCAACTGTATTATATTTCTGTATGCAACTAAGTGTTTATAAATAAATAAACTTAGTGCTAAGTTTCGTTTCTGAAAATCAGCTTAAAGCTTGTAGTTACTGATTTGATGAATAGAGGCTTTTATTTTATTGATTTAGTCATAAAAAGGATATTTCAAGAAGACAATAGACAACTAAGCTCCTTATCAATACCTGTGTAATCTATAAGAAAGGTAAAGACTTTGGTAATTAACATTCTCTTTAATGTCTGGAATTTATTAGTCATAAATACGCTTACACAAATTAGGCCCTTAAAAGCAGGGACTGATGAATCATTTTTCTTTATCAAGATTAACCTTTTTGCAACTGTTATCATTGCCTGCGTTTTTTACATGTATGTATTTATAATCGTCATATTAATAAGTTTCCTACAGCAGATTTAAAGGTAGGAAGTAGTAAAAACTACGAAACTTAGAGTAAATTTCAGCAATGCCAATTTTTTATGAAATTTAATAATACATTCACAAATGATTTTCTATTGTTTTAAAGGAGCATTCTAAACGCGAATAACCAATTTCTTTCCTCGCATGTTGTTTGAAGAATCATTATATGTATTATTTTAACTATAACTATCACGGGACAAAGTAACATATAGTAAAAATAATTTGATTAACAATGGTTTAAGGACAATGATAGGGTGTCCGTTAGGGGTGTATTCGCAATTGAGTGATAATTAAAATCGAACATCGATAAATCTTCGCCCCGTGCGAAACGACGAGTGTTACATCTCTATTATCCAAACTTAATTACATATGGGTTTTCAATTATCTAAACACAAGTGGACGGTGAGGGGAACTCTTTAAATTACTCAATTTTATAAGATACCTCCATTTAGATATAATAAAATACTGTATAATTGACTAAGAATAAAATTATCAATTGACATACAGGTTTGAGGCCGGCAGCGCACTCGCGAGCTCTCAGGCAAGTGTTCAAGGTCCATTAACATCAGCCTCTTGCCCGTTTACATGTTTTTTTTAAGAACCTTGAGCTTCGGTACTAAATTCTTACGAACCCTACAAAAATGGATTGTAAATGGCAATACTGCGTGGATAAACATTAGCGCGATCGACCATCAGTCATTCGAGTGAGTTTTACAATAATTAAAGCACTCTGTAAAACACCTATAAACTGCTAGTAAAGAGTTAATGGACTGGCTTCATTACCACACCACGCCTCCCCGCTAGGTGGCGCGCCCGGACGTTTTATTGCTGCATTCGGATCTGATTGATAGCATGCGATATTCGACTAATTCAAATTGCGAAATACCACGAATAGGCTTTAAAGGCTTTTAACAGGGCTTTTCTACGAGGTTGTTATATGTTTCTTTGTGACAGGTCTAAACGTGATTTCGCCTATATTCGGCAACAAAATTGCAATTTTTGCATAAATTAATAATGATATGTTATTTAATTACATTTAACTTTAAGATAAGTTTAACTTAAATAATATTTTTACGTGTTACTTTTCTTTTAAACGTGTATCATATTAAAAAATTTAAAGAACGTCACGGAGATGTGTAGCGTTTTTGTCGAAAGGGAGAGAGCGATTGAGACCGATTGAGAAAGAGTGAGAAGGGTGAATTACCTCATAGAAATTCTATTTTTAAAATTAAAATTTCGTAAAGAGAATTTATGAAATATTAGTATTATATATTCTATGCAAAATAATTTATTTAATCTCAAATGACGAATTGTAAATTAATAATTATTAAGTGTTTTTATTATCGAAGAAATAAATTAGAAAATATATATATAATTTGTATTAATTTTCGACACAATGACAATTAAATTCATTAAATTCATTAAAAGTCTCGGAAATCTAGTTTTAGATTTGTATAAATATGAACAAGAGTTCGTTTTTTTGCCAAAGAAGTTTCGCTCGCACTTTTTCCTATGTGTTTAAATTTTTGTTTTTGATGTAAATGTATATAGTTACCGCATTGGAGTAATCTGTAAGGGAAGCTTATTTTGTAGCAATGATTTGCACCTCGCTGATATAGAAGCAGACATAACCCACAAGAAAAGAAATGTATAAAATTACTCCAGCAATCATTTGGGGTACAACAACAAACCAATAAATTGACGAGTGAAGATTACAACGTCAAAATTAAAGGAATGCTACGTGTTTTTGTATTTTATGTGATAGCGATGGACGGGTTCCGTTCACGGATAGATAAATTATTGAAATTGATAAAACAATGGATTAATACCAGACAGTTGGGAAGGTCGTAAACGCACGTTGGGCTTTGTGATCGCCGCTGTCTAAACAAATCGAGCGCACGCGCCGTGACGTGTGCATCACTTGCGAGCGTCATAAAGCTGTCAGATTTGGGAATGTGACAAACCTAGACTGTACTCTATGGCAGGACGATGATCTTTGACATGTAGAAGTTATTGGAAAAAAATATTATTTATGTGAAAGATATAATTAATATTAATTTGATAATGTAATAATATATATGTTAATTTTGTGATGATGTAGTATGTAACTTCTATTCTACCTTTTAAGACAAATTGCACGCCATTATGTGTGGAAGAATAATATGTGAACTTTAGATTGTACCACCATAACATTTTTATCATATTCTTCCAAATAAATTTTTTTTTATTAGCTGCGTTGTTTTAGGCTTATTTATTAATTTTGTAATACTTTGTGAATCCAAAAACACAATTAAATCAAGATTTAATTCTTCGAATTTTGCTATAATCTCTTGGAGATCTCTAGCCGGTGTTACGTTCTTATCGAAATTATTAAATGGTTAGAACAGTAACCTCTTATAGAATCAGCAGAAGCTTTCAAATTTAGTCTGCAAAACCCAACGTAGGAGTTCAGGCACCTCTCATTCTTTGAGAATATACCGGAATAATCGCTACTTATATATACGGTAGTGGGGTGATCAATTTTGAAACGCAATTGCCTATCTGATACCTAATCCGCTGCTTATATATATTTTTTTTGTATAGATGTTTCCACAATTGTCATGTATTTTAGAAAGCCTGTAAACTGTAAGCCTGTAAAAATATACTGTAGATATATGATGTGATAAAAAAATACAATTATTTCTTATCTGTGACGATTTTCAGCAATTCTATAATCTGTATTTATCGTAAAGCTCATTAAGCGATTTCCTTGAATTGTCGTAATTATCCGTGATCAAAGGGGACGTGATTGTTTTGACGGCGTTAAGGGTTCTGTGTATGGAGACTTAAGCGTCGTTACTATGGAAACCATATTGTCTTTGTAGAGGGATTACATAAATCTTATCAATAAGCTAAATGTTTTTCCTCTTAGGGGGAGAAAGAGATTCATTTCTAGGAACAGTAATGTTAACGCTGAATTCCCATTATAATTGTAATATATACGAAATACAGCAATCTACTGATACTGATAAAATAAGAATTGACTATGATGATATGATCTACCTTTTAATTATGTAATGGCGCGTCTAAACGGGCCATGTTTTGCTGCAATTGATGGCTGCAACACTGTGGCCGGCAACATTGCAAACAATAGCAGCCACACTATGCAATATTGCAGTAATGTCCCGGCCATATAGCCAAACATGTTTTGTATAGCCACATATGGCCGATGTTGCCACGATAGGTGGCCGGACGATCGCTAGGCTATCGAATTCAACTGCAATATTGCACGGCCAGTTCTCTTGTTGTTTCAGTCACTCTCTTTGTTATGGCATAGTGTATCCTTTTCTACGCGACATGACGTTTGCTTTGAGTGAAGTGTGCCTGTTGCTTTATTCTGTGTTTTGCGATCAGCTGTATTTGACGTTAGATTACTACGTAAAAATGATTACTTTTGACATTCTAGTTCTTGAATAATTTATTATCAAGACTTATTTCTAGACTCAAATTGTCTACAGTTTCACGCCTATTTAAGTAAAGTCGAATCCACAATCTCTTCTTTTTCTGTTTCTTTTTTAAAACAATATAAGCTGCTGCGACAAGTGTGATTTCGTCAGCCATTGTTGCCGGTTTGTGTAGCCCGTTTAGGAGTCTGCATCATGGGCCATACTATTGCAACACATTGCCCAGCCATAGATTGTTCGGCCATCAGCTGCATTAAAATATTTTTGTAATGGCCGGGCAATTAGTGGCCAACAGTGCAGCCATCAATTGCAGCAAAACATGGCCCGTTTAGACGCGCCATAAGACTTTTCCGTTATGTGTGGCAGAATATACCTACGAAGTTTAGATTGTACCACCTTAATATTTTTGTACCATATCTTGCAAAGAAATTATTATAACTCCTAAAAGCTTTGGCTCAATTTAAGGATGACACAATAAACTATACAAAATTGAATACTAACTAAAACATAATAACTTCTAGAAGGTCCGTTATGTGCTCAATGTATCTTTAACTACATAATATGTCATGATTTCAGTCAATTCCACTAATTAGAATTTCCTAATGGAATCGTGACTAGTTAATTATGCTTACATTTTACATACTTTTTATATATCTATTTAATTTCTCAATGAAAATATTACAACCATTATTAGTAAAGGAACATTATATATAATCAAATATAGTTAATATGTAAAAAAAATAGAAAATTAAAACCGATTTAAAAAGTTTGGCCCTGTGGCAGTGTACCTCTAATGCTGGCAGCATTTCCTCGCTGTATTGCGATACTTATTCGTTGAGCGAGGAAAGCACCAGCTCTGGCGTCACCTGTACTATCTACCAGGGGCCAACAACCTCTGTTGAGGTTAAATATACCGATATTAAATATTATAACACAAACTCTAATCGTATAAGACCATAATTCCAATTCATAATATTAAGGAAGGTATTGCATAAAACAAATAGCGTTTAACCTAGCAAGTATATCGAATCGCTGTGTCGGCAATAAATGATTGTTTTCGCCGACAACGGCCGACAAAGCCACCGCGACAAGCGACCTAATAAACAATTACGCATATAAACAGTGAAATTGTTTCGCGTTTATCGAGCGAATCGTTTCACACTTCGCCATGAAGCTTTGACAATTGACCTCTTTCATTTTTACGGTAGTTTTTACAAAAATTAATAAAAAATACAGATTACGGACACCTGGGCCTCAAATTTCTGTATCTGTTTCGTGAACATTTGTCTAATAGCAAGTAGGTGATCAGCCTCCTGTGCCTGACACACGACGACAAATTCGTTCGAGGGGTGGAAAATGCGCACATAGAAAGTCCATTGGTGCACAGTCGGGGATCGAGCCTACAACCTCATGGATGGTGAATGGTTACTCATAATAATTGTAAATTACTCATATTGATTTATTACATTTTTTTGTATTTGCATCGTCAAATTACAATAACAATTTACTAAACAAAAATGTCTTATATATTAAAAATGCTTTAAAACCCTGTGTTGAAGAGATCTTAGTATCTACAGCGCCGCCCTATGAAACAGATAACCAATAATAAACCCCAGCCTCCACGAGTGAGCAAAAAGTGTTGTAAATTTATATTGAGAACAGGAAATGATAACCCGCGTGTCGCACCCACCCCCACGCATTTGCTCATTCGTTATTACGATTTTGGGTTAAGCAAAACACGCGTTTTGTATTTTAATAAGACATTTATTAGAGTTATATTAATAGAAATCGGACTTAAAAAATTAAGATTTGATTGGTTTGTTAGCTGTTAATGTGAAAAATCATTGGACATATATATCTTATGTGAAATTCCAAAATACTATAATTAACAATAATTTACCAAAATATCGGCGTCGTATCAAAAAGCCCGCTAAGTTAATAAAGTTAATAATAAAATTGGAATTATCATGACCCTAGATAACCATAGATTATGCACTCTTGCCTAACTGTAAATTCATGTTATCTCGCTTCGATTTTTTGTGAGATTTATTTGTTTTTTGCTCGGGGTGGCAATCTGGATTTTGAAATAATCTCAAGATGCCACATGTGTACACCGGGCGTTTCGGTGATAAACATTTTATTGAATAGCAAAAACTGCCGACCAAATGTTTTCTACCAATTGGGAGGAAGTCGTTTTTCAGTTCCCTTCCCTGAATCTCGTTTAATGCTGTTCGATAATTGGATTACTTTCTTTACACACAAGTAATATTTACTTCCAACAGACAAATATACAGCATTTTTAATATTCTTAACCTACATGGTAATAATAATAGCAATTAATAAATAGAAAATTAAAACAAATTTTAAATGTTTGGTCCCTGTGGCAATGTACCTTAACGCTGGTATTTCCTCGCTGAATTGCGATTCTTATTTGTTAAGCGAGGAAAGCACCAGCTCTGGGGTCACCGGTACCAGGGGGCAGCTTACTTTTTTAATCAGCGCTTGTGCACTTGACCTCCTCGGGCCAAGAGTCTACTCCAATGGGAACAAAATTTGGAGCAAAATATTGTTCCCTTAGGAGATTGAGATAATACCAGATAATAATAATATCTGTTTCTTTATTATTCCTTATTTAGCTAACGTTACGTTTTATTTTTTAACAATATTGAGGTAAAGTATTTCGTAACATGTAATAAGGGACTGTCGATTTCTTTATTATTTTTTTGTCTCTTAACAGACAGTTACTACTGCGTTTTACACGTGAAAGATAAACAAAATAAAAAGAATGTTAATCACAGTTCCATTGACAAGTGTTATTTTAATAATAATTATTTATTTGCAAGAATATGGTGCAAAAATGTTATTTTTTTTTATCTAAAGTTCGCATATTCTGCCACACAAAATGGCATGCAAATTTGTCTTAATAGATTAGAATAGAAGTTATACATTATCAGTCATATCATTATAGTCAATTCTTATATTATTTTATCACTACCTTATTAAAATATATTATTGAATTAATATTAAAAGTAGTACATTAAAACGCTAGTAGGGAGATCTTTGAATGTTTTGGTAAATTATTTTAATCATTGATTGTTTTTGATACACACACTTTGATTTTTCGATTGAGTAACAATGGCAGCCGTCCTTGATACTACTGAGGGTCCTATTTATACCCCACAGATGCTCCCATGTCCCGTGCGAGTTATTTAAAGATCACTCCCTACACCCTTACCTAAGTGAAACTGAGAGGCACGCGACGCAAACATGATCTAACTAACACACGAAGAAGTGTCATTAAATTGATTGCTAAGCCGCTGCAGTAATTGGCATGCGAATTACATAGATTTTTGAGACTACTTTCTAAAAGAATGTGCGCGAAGCTACGCGGTGTTTGATTCGAACAAATTTTGAACGATAAATTTGTTCTTAATAGTTCAGTTTTAATTCATCTCAAGAAAGCCGGGGCAGAAATTTCAAGCCAAATAGGTGGCACTATGTACTGGTAGGCTTTTATTCAACAGGGTTGCTTTGCTGGCCTTTGAGAGAAGAGAACTCTTACTTTGAACAATTGGAGGTCGTGTCTCTCAGGGAAGATGCCCCGCCCCGGGAGTCGATTCCACAGTTCGCTAGTTCACAAAAGAAAATGTCTTTGAAATTATTTACCTCTTTTGAATTCGTTTAATTCTAAGATATTAAACAAATTTTTCCCTTCTAAACGTGAACTAATGATAGTACGTACAATGTACATACTAGTGTTTTTGCAAAACACGTTAAAATATAAAAATATAAACTTTAGACATTTCCTTAGAATAATATTAAGGCCTTTACAAATCTGACAATCCAATGTTGCCAATTACGCAAATCCACGCCAATGTTGCCATATTCAAGTAATCTAACGCGTTTTATTTATAGTTGCATAGTGTTACTCGAGACGGTAATGTGCATGGAGATGATGCATCTGTTTGGGATGCGTTTTGACGCAGACACGCACTTACGGGCGACCTATTGCGTAAATTATCAAACCTATATTACTTTGATTTTATATCTATCTCTTTTCTATCAGCCTGAAGAGTTTTTTGCTCTTACTTCTGTGTCACCTATTCGTTTTTTTAATAGTATAAGAGAAACGAGCCTTACGGCACGCCCAAAAGGGCAGTCGTCATGACACCCATTTTAGGTGTTTTGCAGGCCTTTGAGGGAGGAGTATACTCTTGAAATGGAGGAAAGACCAAAAAAATAAAGGGTGTTGAAACTTCGTATTAAAAGACAAAATCTTTTCAGTATAGGACAGTAGAACGACATCCACTGTTACTTATCTGTAATCACAGAATAAATAGCAATTTTATTTTTCTTGAAATAAATGTTATATGACTTAATAACTTTAAAGGCTGTTATTTGCATACACATCTACGCTACAAATGCGATGCCCAACATCTGTTCATCTATTTTTGTTAGATAGCACGGGGGGCGGAATGCTATTGACAAATTGCATATTATCTTAAATTCGTTTTTATTAATTTCGTAATCCTACAGCTAACATAAATTATATATAATAACAAACAATAACACTAAAAATATATAATATTTACCTACAAAAAGGTTCAAACATTTACAAATGGGAAAAAAACATTATAACTTATTCAATACATTTATGATTTAACTAAGTAATACTTAATTTGGCTGTGTTGTGTGATGGTTTACAAGTGAGGGTATGTACGTAAAGGTGTGTATGTGTATGCTCATGAGTCATGATGCAGGCTTAAATATTATATAAGCTTAAATATTTTAAAGATTTAATTATAAGAAAATGTATTTAAAACTGTACTATTTGTATTACAAATTAGTGATGTGCAATAAAACTGTATCAATAACATTTAATAACGCTTCAACGATTGGATGAACTGTATCGCCTGTCACAATTCAGGCTAAGTGTCGGCTAAGTCTTACCATAATATTTTTTTTATTATTGACCTGTAAACCGTGTCACAAACCAAAAGTCCAAGGACAATCAAGAAAGCGTTTTAAAATCAATTCGAAATAGTAAAAGGAATGCTGACGTTAAGTGTCCGATAAAACTAATCGTAATTTATGTATTTTTTTAAGGCTAATTGCGACAAATCGTCTATTTAACGATAATAGTCGCATCTAAATCGTAAAAAAAATATATAATGACTCAAAACACACCTTAATTAGGTACGGAAGTCTCGAATGCTTTTTAATGTTTAACTAATTTGTTTGTTCGTTTCGGAGATATTATGTCAGACTGTTAATCTATACAAATATTATATTGAATTTTGTATGTAATGAATAAACACACACACAAAAATTCTTTCACTGTAACGCTCCTAGAAAAATTTTCCTTCCATGTTCTTGCTTACTAGACTCGTAGTCATTCTTTGTTTGACTTTCCTCACGTGAACACCAACTATGCAAACAACTCAGTTTTATAACGACCACTATTTAAGCCTTAACTTGTTTAAGCTATCGCGGAATATGCTTAGGAGTATTAAGAATATTCATAGCGCATACCTGCATCATGAGCACACCCCACACGTACATACCCTCACTTTCACATCACACAGCACAGCCGAAATAGGTATTACGTATTAAATTTTTATTGATTTTTTCCTTTTGTAAATATTTGAACCTTTTTCTATATACATATTATGTATTCCATCTGTGACTATATTCTTTGTATAATTGTTTTTTGTTGTATATAATTTATACAACGAAAGCGCTAGGCATATACAATAGGCTTTGTTTTAATATAGTTAGTAGCTACTATATTCTAGTGATAGGATATCATCTCCACAAAATTGTCTTGTTGTGCTTAATAATAATAAGTAAGTAAGTAATAATTAATAAGTTTAATCGCTCAAATAATTATAATTATTTAGTGATCAAAACAGTTTTAATTAAAAAAGCAAAACTAAACTTAATAATGTTATAAAATATGTATATTAACTAATGAAAAGATTTCTACTTTTTTACACATGTGTTTTGTGTTTAGGTTTGAATTTTTATATGAAAGAAATGTAAGCAATTTCCAGTAAATTTCAAGTGTAAGTCACAAATTCCTTTATTCAGATAAAGCGTCTAGACACAGCACTCGAATACCAGCTCGATGGCTCACTTGGCTAATCGCTGGGTGCCAGTTAACATTTTTTTACCTCGCCCACTTAAGGCGAATCTAATGGATGTATAAATGTGACTTAAAAGATTACGTTGTTTTTTATTTAGCGGTTTCATCGGTGGTAGGACATGTCAAACAAACTCAGACCTTAAACTTAAATTAAATATTATATAACTCTCAATGTAAATAGTAAAAGGATGCAATAAATGGAGGTCATTTTTACTTTCGTCTCTAGTTACTTAAAACTTTTGTGTATCGAAATTCATAGTCATACTAGTGGACCCCACAGACGTTGTCCTGCATGATATTTCAACCGATTAAGATATTAAACAAAGTATGAAAGTACCGACTGCAGCGCCATCTGTCGGGCTGATTTGTGAATCTAAACCATTCCCAGATCCCCTTGAACACACACAAAAAATTTCATCAAAATTGGTCCAGTCGTTTAGGAGGAGTTCAGTCACATACACACGCACAGAAGAAATATATATATTAAGATGTATACAAATAATTTCGCCTAACAGCTGGATCCACATAGTGGTGGTGGGCGGTTAAAACCAACCCAAACCTTCCTCAGGAACTTGCTTTCTATTGGTATGTTTTAAAGTTATCTCGTTAATACAAACACAGACGGGGACTTTGTTTTAAACTGTGAGAATTGTTTAAACTGACAATAAATCCGCATAGTTTTGCATCAAATTGATGACAAAATATACAGGATAAATTATATAAATCAAACGTGTAGCCAATAAAGTACGGCGCCCCCTAGAGTGTTCGCCAATGAAGAATGTTCGATCGGCGTGCGCGCAACAAAATATGTCAGTTTTACGTGATTGCATTATTTCAATAATGTTGAATGATACTTTGTTCTGAGTTTAGATATGCTGCATAAATTTTCTTTAGTGTAGCAAATTATAATAATAAATTCAAATATTATCTCTTTTTTTAATAAATCAAGTTGTACTTACATTAAACAGACAGTAAGGATTAAAAACAGATACAAATGGTAGCTAACAAAAGAGGGTAGGAAAAAAAAATGGCCTTCTCCCAGACAGGAGCCGCATAATAAAATTGTATATAATATATTTCCTTTCGTATATTATATGTAAATATGATGTGGACAAATAAAGGCTTATTATTACTACTTAAGTACCTATCTATTCAAACGCAGGTTCAGTACAAAATAATATAAAACAAAATTTACCTTACAGTACAGTAGAGTTACGATCATTTTATTTAAAGTAATTTTTTTTTTAAGTAATAGTTTGCTCCACCTATATGTATACAATTAATTCCTTTGAACTAATACTTGTTTTTATTTTATAAATCCTATTTCACTTCTCATATATGAAGAGCATACAGTTAACTTTGTATAAGGCTTATTGCCAAATATTTGCTTCGTGTTTTTTTTGTATCAACCCAGGCAACCCACAAAACTTAACGTTATTTATAACAAGAAAATAATGAATATAACAAATCTAAGCTGTAAATTTGTAAAGATTTCCAATAAACGGGCTTTTTTATTATTAGAGCAGTGTTGGCCTATGACTCCAGCGTGCTCTCATCCCTGAGGTCGTAGGATCGATCCAGGCTGTGCACCAATGGACTTTCTATGTGCGCATTTAACATTCGCTCGAATGGTGAAGGAAAACATTGTGAGGAAACCGGCTTGCTTTGACCCAAAACGTCGACAGCGTGTGACAGGCACAGGAGGCTGATCACCTACTTGCCTATTATAACAAATGATCATGAAATAGATACAGAAATCTGAGGTTGTAGCGCCACTGATTTTTTTGATTATTATTTATTACTATCTAACGAAAAGTTGTACACAACAGTATATATAATAACAATTATATGTAGAATGATGCAATTACCTCAAATACGACTCGATTGTCCGTAAGTTGGGTTCAGGCACGTAATAATTAAGTCTTTGTTGAATACATTGTATAAAATGTATGGACCACTCGTGACCTACGCTTATGCTGACAATTACCTGCGAGCTAATAAATGCGGTTCAATATTGTATTAAAAATAATTATATTTTTGGGGTAATAGTTTTTGGAGTCAAGGACATAAATGTAAAAAGTATATCCAATGGTGTAATTAAACATATATCCTTAGAATTTCTAGATTTAAATACTTATTTACAAAATGCTTTGTTAACACTGATACATTGGTACAAGAAAAATAAAATACTAGATTTAATGTGACTCATAGGCATACACACGAGATCAAAAAAAAATATATAAAAGCTAAGGCAAGCTGATATCTAAGTGTGACAGGAGCAACTATGGATATCCAGACCTAGCTCATTTATCAGAATTCCTAATCTAGAACAACTCCTCAATTATGCAAGGATGTTAAATCTAATAAGAAAAATTGAAAAGCTCTTTTTAAAGTAAAAAAAGGCTGCATAAACGGAAACTTTGTTTCATCCATCGAGACCTATTGGATAAAGTCTTATGTTTTATGAACAGTAATTCATTGAGAGTTAAAAAATATATTCATGTATTGTTGAAACTGCCTTTTAGCATGTAAGAGGTGTAATTTTTAATTAACACTATACAAGCCATCTGGTGCATTGGCTGACACGAAAATTACGAGTTCAGAGCTTGTCGATAGCTCGCTTTGTAATTAATGTAGTATTTTTGCCACATACATGACTGAGTATAAAGTAAATTATACAAGTACAACGTATGAAGGCGATAAACCCAAAAATAACCGAACGGGCTCTTCAGTTCTCACGAATAGATAGGTGATTCCTTATTTTAAGGTTTGATGTAAATTCAATGCAATATCAAGATTTTTAGTAGAGGAAATAGTCGCGAGTAAAAGCTAGTGTATATAATAAAGTAGACATTGAATGCCACGTCCCTGGTATTATTTTTCTGGAATAAAAGGCATACCGGAGAATTAGAAAATGGTGGGGAGGATGAGAGGTAAATAGAAGAATTCAGAGGTAGCCTTCACGCCATCGGAGGTTTTACTAATGTAAAACATAATGACATGGACTTAATGTAATCCTAATTATATAGTTCTCAAATAAATATATATATATTAATCACGTTAGACTTACATAAAACAACACAAAAAGATGATTGTATCACGAAAATATTAAAAATTGTCCACATAAGCCTTAACAAAAGTATTTGTACAAATCCCCACACATTAACCCTTCAATGAAATATATAACAAAAGAAACGCGTCAACGCGAAAGGATAACTTATTCAACAGTTATGAAGGGTTGAACTCGTACAGTGATTATGTTATTGGGGTAAATGTTTACTATATACTGACATATCGCTTGTCATAAAATCGATTATGCAAATTGTATGGTCGGCTTTGTGTACGGCTGTGTTTTAATGTGTTTATATGAAATGGTTATATTTTCAAAGGTTCGTTTATGTAAAGAATAGTAAAAAAAAATATCGCTCTTTACGACTTGTATGTACCCCACGTAATATTAAGGAGGCCCCATAAAAAAAATGCAAAACTGATTATATTACATGCATAATGTAAATGATATTGTCTCAGTTCCCAATTACATTAGGTTAGGTTTGTTGTATTTTTTTTTTCATTTTAAGTGGCGTTTGTGATCAAAGCCAAAAATATGTACCTTGAATGTTGTCCTTTCATTCATTTAACAAATCATGATGTTTTAATTAATTTCTATTGCCGAGTGATGAAAGTATATAAAAAACATTTGGAGCTGTTTTAAGGTCGACAAATTTACCAAAGATTTTTATACAAATGCTAATTATGATTAAAAGAGACCGCCAGACCTACTAAAAACTCTTGCATATAATACACATAACAAACCAATAACTATGACTTACCTGACGGACCTGCTTGTATTGCTCTTCAAAGCTCCACCCTGCGGCGCTGCCCTCGGAAGAGGAGGACGAGGCAGACCCTGCCGGCGGAGCTGGTGGAGGGGGCGCTGGGGCGAGGAACGCCGGGGGAGCATAGAATCCCCCAGGACCACCACCTGCCATGGCGAACACGCTAGGTGTCGAAAGAGGGGCGCCTTGGGCCAGAGATGCGAGAGAAGAGAGGTGTGGGTGTAGCGATGTCTTCAGGGATTCGAAGTCGTCTCGGACCTGTGAATTAAGAAGACGGTAAAATTTTGTTTGATTTCCATTGAAGAACATTTTAGTTTTATTTATAGTATGATTTCGAAAAAAAATAATTACATAAATTAACATAGACATTGATAACATATAACTATTGAAATGAAATATATTTGACTTAAGAATTATTGGTTTAATTTTCTTTTGGGACGTAAAACTCATATAAATTAGTAAATTTTCAGGCGGTCAGAGCAAAATCACTAGAAGAAAACATCACAGAAATAACACAGATAGAATCCAGTTACAAATGCCGGTTATCGATAGTAGAAGTTATTCACCTTGATCACCTCCCTCTCCATGGGTCTCGGTGAGTTCCGCTGAAGCTGATGGTTGAGATTTATTTGCTGATGATTCATCGCGTGGTGTGTCAAGTTGTGCTGGTGCGGATGAGGCATGGGCTGGTGTTGTGGGTGTTGTTGGATGCTGGGGGCGTCTCGGCCTACACCCTCGTCCGAGCTCTCGCAGGATTGCTCACCGGACGACTCTCCCTCCGACCGGGCTGACTGTAAAATATGCTATCATAAGGAAAATTATTTAGAAAAAAATTCCAATATTACTAATATATATACAATAAAAACTACAAAGAACATCATGTAGCAGAGGAATCCAAATAGCTAGTATTTGTTAGTTGGCTTAGTGGCTTTAACGTGCGTATCTCATTCCTGACGTCGTAGGTTCGATCCCTGGCTGTGCACCAATGGACTTTGTCTGTGCGCCTTTAACATTCGTTCGAACGGTGAAGGAAAACATCTTGAAAAAAACCGGCTTGCCTTTGACCCAAAAATTCGACGGTGTGTGTCTGGCACAGGAGGCTGATCATCTACTTCTCTATTACATTTACAAATGATCATGAAACAGATATAGAAATCTGAGACCCAGACCTAAAATAGATAGCGCCATAGATTTTTTTATTTTAAATTCTAGCGTGAACATCAATAATATACGAGTACCTATATAGATAGAATTTGACTGTGGAACGTTGTTGGACATATTAAAACCACTAATTTCTCACTAAATATATACTATATATCATACATACATAGATAGTTAGCCTACTTTTAGTCATTAGTTCGGTTACGACTAGAAAAAAGCTACCCCTAGTCCATAAATACATAACCGGTCAATTTACTTTGTAGACGACGAAAGAACCCAGCTATATACTTTAATAAATTTAACATAGAAACATTGTCAAGAGGGCTTATTTTTATCATAATGACAAGAAATGTCGTTTAATGATTGACAGGTGTATCGTAATTACTGATAAATGTTGGGCGTCAGGTATCGCTAAAAATATATATGTAAATTGTTACTATTAAAGTGCCTATTAGGGTTTTGCTTTGATTTGTAAAAATATTTAAAGTCTTCATGCAGGTAAGAGCAGTGTTGGCCTAGTGGGTTCAGCGTGCGACTCTCCTCCGTGAGGTCGTAGGTTCGATCCCTTGCTGTGCACCACTGGGCTATTTGCGCATTTTAACATTAGCTCGAACGGTGAAGGAAAGCATCGTGAGGAAACCGGCTTGCCTTAGACCCCAAAAAGTCGCAACGTGTGTCAGGCGCAGAAGCCTTGCTTATAAGATTGACAAATGATTATGAAACAAATACAGAAATCTGAGGCCCAGATCTAAAATGATTGTAGCACCACAAATTTATTTTATTCAGGTATTACGGAGCGTTCGTTACTTTGTAATTTAAAGTTTTATATTAATTAAAAAATTTCACCAGTTTGGCTCGTTAAGTCAGAAAATAACCCCATGCCCCATTGGATGAACTTCAATCTATTCTTAGGACATAAGCGAACGATGGTAGTTAAATTTATTTAAATTCTATAGACGCGAGAAACAAAAATTCAATGGACCTTCTCTATGTGCATTGTCTCCTAGTTCTTAGAAATTAAAAAAAAAAGAAGTTGTTTAGCGAATTACTAGTTAAAGCTAAAATTTGTAGTTAAAAGTGTTATTTTTATTATTTTTTGTAATTGTCATGTATTTTAGAATTGATTGTAACATATCTAGAAAATGCAATTTGGTGTTCATGCGGAAATGTAATTTACTTATAAATTAAGATTTCCTTGAATTACATTAATAATATTTACATTGTAAATGAATTTATTGTATTATTAGTTCGTGTACCGGTAATTAAATGTAAACAATTTAATCTCTGGAATTGTAATCAAACTTTAATTGTTTCTATTCGATTAAGAAATTACATTTTAGTACATACAATGTAAGTGCGATTATTTCTGCTAAGTTGTAGATTTAAATAAATGGCTACATCATGGCTGTATAATGATAAAAAAGGACGTTTACATCATTGGTCCATCTGCCAATCCAATCAACGATCGGTGGACGAATTTTGAAGATTATATGATAAGTACGGCATATGGTTACCACGAAAACACCTGAAGGCTCTCATTACAGAGTTATTTCACTTGTGGTAAACTCCTGCGCAACACGAATTATAATATAATGCATTTCGAGCTTGCAACAAGATTGCAACTGGTACAATTTTCTTCGTTGTATTCAATATGGTTTTATTTCTTTAAACGGATTTTTGTTATATAATACAAAATGGCTTGCCAAATTACGTTACGTTCGATTCTCTTTTGAAACGAAACGATTCACTCTAAATATAGTACCAGATTAAAACGGCTTCTTGCGCGTTTAAATCAAACCAAATGAATATTTAATATTTTATATATACCTAAGTAAAAAAATACAAAATGTATTAATAAAACGTATTGAAACATCTTATTAGTGAAGTCGTAAGTATCGCAATACAGCGAGGAAATGCTACCAGCGTTAACGGTACACTGCCACAAGTACCAAACTTTTTAAATTTATTTTAATTTTCTATTTATTATTTTTTTATTATTATTATTACTATGTAGGTTAAAGCTTTAAATACTTATTCGTTGAGCGAGGAAAGCAGCAGCTATGGGGTCACTGGTACCAGGCGTCAACTTAAATCTTTAATTACCTGTGCACTTTAACCTCACGGCTCAGTCTGTACTCCAAAGCGCACATGAATTCAAAGTTGGAGGAAAGACATATTAGAGCCATTTATTATTTCAAAAAAAATTATGTCTAAATAGGTCAGTTGATAGAGGTGACTACCGTAGCCGCAGCGATAGTACATCCAGTAGATTTTTCTGATTATTGTATATTCCATATAACGAAGTAGGCAAGTGGCAACAGCTCTTATTTTTGTACTCTTCTTCACAATGAGCATTTTAATACTCATTTAAAACACTTAGAAGTAAAGAACTCAAGTAATATTAAAGCTATATTGTGGCAGTGTATCGGAGGAGCCCGCCCGCGGCCCACAATTACGACATTAAAATTATCATTTTATTTCGATTTTTATTTATTATTCGCATTATTATATTGTGGGGTCATTATCGGTGAAATGTTTCGTTCGGATAAATGCCTCGCTCCAATCGTCACGCGAACTCGATTCCCTGATTTTGGGTTCCTTTGGGATCGTGTTTACGGAACGAAAGATTTTGAATATTTTGTAATTGTAAGGAGATGATCTGTCAAGCAACACAGAACAATTTCTTTTCCGGGAATACTTATCAAGCCCCTAATTTGCGAATTATTTATAAGCAATTGAGTATTGAGTGCCCATGGGCGGTATCACTCAACAACAGGTGAGCCTCCTGACAGATGCCCCGTTCTTTAAAAAAACAATTTAAATTCATTACAACACATGTTTTATACTTAACATTTCGTAGGAAAATTGGCAGTAAATATTTTTTTTCCGGTGTAGGTACTGTCCCTTTACGTAGGAAAACATTACTCTGAAAAGGAAAACAAATGAAAACTTCATGAGTTTCTCTGACTCTACGGAGCCCACAAATCAATTAAAATTATTATAAAACACGACTTTCTCATGGTTTCGACTGCTACTGAATTCCGTCTGACTTTTTTGAGACGGCAATTTAATATAAACGCTCTATCGATATTATGATATATGACTAGCTTCCGACCGCGGTTTCACTTGTGTTTTTTTGAAGCCAATTTATAAAATCTTTATTAACTAATTGGTTTATTTCGTGAAATTTATTAGTAAAAATATTTAAATACAAAAAATTAACTTGTATAGAAAGTTCTTCCTTATAATTTTCAATAGTTTATTATCAGGTTGAGCAGTGTTGGCCTAGTGGCTTCAAAGTGCGACTCTCATCCCTGAAGTTCGATCCCGGCTGTGCACCAATGGAATTTCTTACTATGGGCGCATTTAACATTCTCGAACGGTGAAGTTTTTTGTATTTTTATAATCAGGTACACAAACCACCATTAAAAACGGTTAAAAATATACTTTAAAATGGTGAAATGATTATTTGTAATATAGCCTGCCTAATAGTCTCACTGATATTGTACCTACTAATGGGAATCCAACGGTTTAACGGGAATTGAGAATAGCAATTATTAAAACGATTATCAGGTCCAGTTACTGATACGTTAGCACAACAAGTGCTAATGTCTAATCAAACAGAATCGCTAGCCCATGGGCTTTTGTCGAAATCGCTCGTGATTTTATAATATAACATTAACCGTTTGATGTTGACTTAACTGAAAACCAACGAGTCAATAATACTGACCGGAATTCCACTTGTCTATGGTCTTTTCTCGAAAATATCAATCCTGAACATAGCTCAATCGAAATTGTAAAAGGGCTTTTTTTCATGTATATACAGGCAGGTGGGTCACCTGATGGTAAGTGATACCGACCCTCATGGACACTCACATTGCCAGAAGGCAAGTGCGTTGCCGGTCTTTTAGAAGGAAGAGGCTCTTTTCTTGAAGTACCCTAGCCGAATTGGTTCGGAGATACTTCAGTGGGCAGCTGGTTCCACATAGTGGTGGTCCGCGGCAAAAACTGCCTGCTCAGTTGTGGAACAACGGACGTCGAGGTGATACGAATGGTATTTTATATTCTGCCTTGACGTCCGATAGTCAAACTCAGCTGCAGGTAATATTCCGAACAACACCTCTGAACACTCTCCATGGTAAATGCGGTAGAAGTAGCAGAGAGATCCCACATATCTACGCAACATCAATGGATCAAGCTGATGGATTAGGGTCAGGTCGAAGGTATTAAATCGTCAAACCCAAAATGAAAGTAAGAGTAAAGGAATTCGTCAATTCGGAGCCATTAAAGGAAAGGTTTTAAGATAAACAGTTGAACCTCATTCTCGGAAGATTTCCGAACCCATATTAACTCTAATATAAACGGGAGGCCCCACCGCCGATTAACACTTCGACAATTTAACCAAAAAACGATAACTAACTGTAATCCATAGCCCTTAAGAACCATTTTACGCTGCAAAATAATAAGCTCATATCAATGAAGGTAAAAATGCTACACTTATGGAAGTTAAGCTGAATAGTCTATGAGATTACACAAACACCTCCGATGATCCAGAAACTACGACATCGAATATTGAATCTTACACAGTCGTCACGAAGTCGTCTATCGGCAAAACCGCGAACAATTTAATATTTGTGATAGAAATCATAATCGTGTCTGTGCGAGCGGCTTTTATGAGACATAATCAAATAGAAACTTGTAATGAAAGATGTCGTGTACATGTTTAGTATGCAAAACAAATATGTAATAAAATACCAAACATAATTTAACGCAGATATCTTGCGAAGGCGTGCTTTTTTTCAGGTAGAGGTGATAGGAACAAAGGATTTAAAACATGATGATGTAAATGTTCGCACACGATCCCTGGAACGTTTATTAGCAGGATCCGTCACGAAGAGCTTTGTCCACACATTAGGAGAGTTAGCACCCGGGATCTTTGCTACTATTTGCCTAAACAGGGCTATGTTTGCCTAGACCGCCGAGTGCTTCTCAGTTGCGTCAATCATTTGAGCAATGCGTTAATTCTGCAAATTTACGTAAGCGAGGAATTTCTGATTGTATATCTTTCCTGGTATTCGCATGTTCTATTGTAATTTTATGATATTGCTCGTAAATCTCGAAGTAGCTGCTTTATGGCCACAATGAAGTTTTATATAACGCGACATAAAAGCACTCATCGCATGCATTTGAATGAAATCCAACAATGCGGAGCTATGGATCCACAATGTTGCAGTGGCGTTAACGGCCACGCTGACATTAACATTGGCGGACGTAAAACAACCGCCAATAAGTCGAAGCCTGCATCGAAAGTCGACAAAGCAACAGGTTCTGCCTCGACAAACAAACCGTGTTTGCATTACGATCCTGGGCCTTCATTTAATAATTCTCGGGAACTAAAAGCCTTTGAACATTTCATCGGATGACCCTCACTGTTTGCACACACTCCTGCGTCGAGATGCTAATGTGGACACAAGGACCAGTATCGGCGATCGGCTATCGATGCTTTTATTGTCGGTCATCCCTTCCAATGAGCTGCGTCTAATATTTCACTTTGTCGCCAACCACATTCCCCAACATTACAAACGTAGTCTTATTTCTCGACTTGGAAACGTGGCTGTGAATTCTTAAGCGAGTCGAGAACGCCAGGAAGCCGTAATAGCTATTCGAAGTGAGCCAAGTATTTGAGCAAAACAAAAGGTGATAAGGAGGGGTAAATAACCTGACCCATTGACGGCGTGACGCCGCGCACACATCACAGAGCACTGGACGTGGCGCGCGCTAACTCACAACAGCTGTTTGCCGCGTCAAATGTTTTGCTCAATATTTTAAGCGCCCATTTCCTTACGGTCAACCGGCAGTTTCACACTTTTTACGGACATTGTCGTCATCGATCATGACCATTTTTATTATCGTCTTCTAACACACATCTCACAACAATAACAAGTAGTTTCGTGCATTCGTTCGAGTCCATCAAAATACTGGGCACGTATCTACGACAAATTAAAGGAGTAATATTATTCAAAATACCGCAACAGCGGTAAATAGAAAGAGATCGTGTCGCTTATTGTGATGATAATTATTTTGTTGGACAAAAACTAGAAAGCGGGCTACAGAAGATGCCTATCTGTTAATTATTGTCACCAAAATGGCGTCTGGCATTGTAAATGACTCAAAATGGCGGAGTGACAAATCACTGGGTTTCGTGTACATTTCGTTTGATTGACGCGTGCCAGATTCCGACGTACCTTTATACTATTTATTTACTCGTAGAAAGTGCAAATATAAACGAGTTCTATTAGAATTAAGAGATGATCGATGTTTACGGAGACGAGGGCGCACAGAACATCGACGAGCAATTAATACAGAGAAGGGACAACTACGAGTCTATTAACACAATATTTGACAATTGACATTGGGAAATATCGAAATCGTTGAGACAATTTCGAAGCGTAGCAACGTCTGTCAAATATTGACATTTCTCACGCGACGTCGGCTCGTGCCGACACACCTCTGCCTCACTCGTCCTATTCCTTCCGCTTTTCACACAAATAGGTAATAATCGATTGGTTTTATTGCGTCGTAGGCGCGGTGCGAGCCGCCTCCAGGGTGATAGTTCGGAGAATCTTAAAATGTAACAAGTCGTCTACCCGTAAACCGTTTCTAAACCAAATATAAAGAAAGGAGAATGTTTATTCGAGACACCCATAATAACGCATTATACCTACTATTTCTTTACAACTTAGAACGGACTTAGGACCTTCAAGAAAACAGCGTACCAGGCCGGCAACGCACTTGCGAGGCTTCTGAAAATGTGAGTGTCCATGGGCACTTAACATTAGGTGAGTCTCCTGTTATATAAAAATGTTGATGACGAGGGAAAGAAATAAGATACTATTTTCGTAAATAACCAGCTACGGAAGCAGTGCGAAAACTCAAAGAATTGAACCAATCTAGCTTTCTAAATAGCAGAATTGGTAAAACGCAAACAAAAAGATAAAATCACATTTTGTTATTTAGGATTAATATGACGGTTGACGCATTGCATAAAAATTGTGTGAAACGTGAATATCTCGTACATTATTTGCATTCGGTCCGTAAAACAAACATTGTATGGAGCCTTTGTGTTTTGTGTTGAATCAGTAAGGGAAAATTGTAAATCCACGAATCAGCTTAGATCATCTTTATTTATTTATTAAAGTTCACGACATCATATAAAATGCTATATCTACAGTATGTTACAAGCTATCTTTTCTGAAATACATGACAATTATGGTTAACATAAATGCTACTAAAATTAAAATACAATAAAATTACTAGTAACGTATTGCAAGCAAAAAATCACTAACAAAACAGCGGATTATGTATAACAATGTTTTTTTTAAATTGATCCGGATAGGTAAGTACTGTTTAATCCGTTATATTCGCGAAGAATTCAAATAAGAGGTGCCTGAACTTCTAGGTTGGTTTTTGCAGACACAATATCTTTAACCTTTATATCGTTGAAGTTGATAATTTAAAATCATCAATGGAAATGCCGAACGGATGTGGTTTTCTGTTTGTGTAAAAGATGACCGACTCTTACGTGATGTCACGTCCTACGTGAAAACCATGTAACGAAGGCTAATCTGATGACACGGAAACAATTTCCTAATCATTTCAATTTACATTAATTTCCATGAGAATAATAGGGAGAAAATAACTTTTACATGAAACATATAAAAAATTAGTGGCGCTACAAGATTTTTAGGTCTGGGACTCAGATTTCTTATAGGCAAGTAGGTAATCAGCCTTCTGTGCCTGACTCACACTGTCGACTATTTGGGTCTAAAGCAAGCCGGTTTCCTCACGATATCTTCCTTCACCGTTGGAACGAATGTTAAAAGCGCACATAGACAGACAGTCCATTTGTGCACAGCCGGGGATCGAACCTACGACCTCAGGAATGAGAATCGCACGCTGAAGCTACTAGGCCAACACTGCTCATCAAATATATATACCAAACAAATATACATACCGACATAAAGGTGGTTCAGGCTGGAAAAACACATATTATTGTATGAGTGTCTACATAGGTGAAACCAAATAATAATTAAAACCCTGTCTTCTCATATATTTGCACATAACTTTTGTAACATATAAACAAAGGTACCACAAGTTTCGCTAAACCACCGTTTAATTACCAAGCCGTTGTGGTGGTCGTAAAGTTAGTGCAGGAAACTAATGTCCAAACCGCAGATAGGTCACCATCATGTAACGGATACACTGTAACTGCACTTTGACTATATATCAAAAATATTAAAAAAAATATTCAGCGTGATAGGCCGCTCGTCATCTCAAGTGAGAAGCTCCAAGAAATAGCTTGATATTGTATAGATTAAATGTGTTATTATTACTTTACCTACATCACTAGGTATATACTAACGTGTATAATTAAAAAAAATATTAAAAGCTATCAAGTGTATGAACTCCAAATCGCTGTTTACATTTTCGTGTCTAGTATTGTTTTCTTTTATTTCAACATCTAATTGGCTGTGGGCAGGCCACATAGCGCGCATAGACAAGAACCGATGAGACCTCGGCAGAAGAAAAGACCGCGCGGCCGACTGGTGGACTGACGACATCGTCAAGAAGGTCAGCTCCCACTGGATACAGAAAGGCAGTGCAGGGCGTACTGGAGGAAAATGGAGGAGGTCTACATGCAGAAATGGATCAAACAAAGAGGCTGATGACGATTGTTTATATTTTTTACATATCTTGTATTTGTGAAGTATTTGTCATGTTTCCATATTCATAAATAACTGTTTATGTTATTACGTATTACCAATTAAATCTTTGGCTTATACAAAACCTTAAAATTTCTGATTTTATGTCTACCTAAAATTAAAAGAAAATACTTTAGAAAAGTGCGCAATACTCGTAGTGGAATACCGAATAGTAGGTACCTCGTGTAAAGTATATAATATATTAGTAATAAAGTATATAAGTAAATTGAATAAATAACTATCCAAACCAAAATATTGTCGATCAGTTTATCATTGGGCAGTATCATTGAACACAATGTCACATATCGACATCTCTTCATAGCATCATTAATTTGATTCGATATTTATTATGATGAGCAACGATTTGAAGATATACGAACCCAAATCATGAACCATCAATCGAAAAGGATTTGAATTTGAATTCCAATATAAAGCATTATAACAGTAATGTATAATACTTAAGCAATTATGAAAATTCTTTTGTGTGAAAAGACTTTCGGGGTAGTCAGATTTGCAACTTATGACGAATCTTTTAGGATCTCCACCATTAAGTTATGGAATACGCTCCCCGATCCCACACTATTACCAAAAAAAATAGTACATAATTTGACTATCCCTGACACCCAAGCAAGAGTGATATCACGAATATCAGGAAAAAACATTTAAAAAATCAGTTTGTTTTAACATCCTGCATAAAACAAACATGGAACCTCTTTTCCAAATTCTCATCAAAGTAAACTTAACAAAAATCAACAAACCCTTCTCGATATCGTTCAAACAATTCGATCGACATAAATAACGATTCGAATACTTCCTAATCGATCGAAAACGTCAACCATTGTATTTTAATAAATAGCTTTATTCACCACAGAACATGTTTTGAATAAATCAAATTAATTCGATAGTCGATCTGAATAATCTTGAATTCGTTATTAAGATTGACTCGATAACAATGTTGATTTTTTGGGATGAGGACACCTACTGTACAATAGCAAATGCTTGTCTTTAACCGGCTTATAAAGGAGGTATTTATTTACAAAAAATTGGAAACATGACAGAACTTCAGTTGACCCACTACAAAAGTCAAAAATCATTCATTCATGTAGGTAACACAATGTACACTTATGAACGTCAAAAAAGAATACATTAAATGCTTTTTATTTACATTAATTACTGCCAGTTCTCAAATGAAGGGCGTAGAACGGAAGAGAAGAACTGGCAATAAACTGGCAAATATAAGTATACTGAAAGTCTTGCGAGTGTGGTAAGCATCCCAAGTGGTCTCCAAAAACTCGGTTTCTTTGTGTCTATGGGATATGTGCCACGGCCAATGTTGTTTGCGATACCAAGGGCCAGAATAGTCTGTTGCACAGATCCCCGTTAACAAAGACGTTGCGCTTACTGAATGCTGTCTTCGACACTATCGATATTTGTATATTCGCAGAGTGAGTTCACAGTAGCGATATTTTGTATATAATATATTTATATTATATATTTTTTCGACATTATTGTATTGGCTTAGTACTGTAAGGACTGTACTGTATTTCTGTAAATAAATATATATTATAAGTCGTGAATGTTTCTTTCTTAGAATGCAGTTTTTGTAATCAAAACAATGTCATACGCTTAATAGGTGAGAAAATCCATAAATCATCACACTTCTTGTCGTCTCCGATTAAAATTAAAACCCCCGTTCCCCGCGGCGCAGGCGCACCCAATTTACAAACAATACTCAGCGTGATCGTGACTTTCTTGTTTTAATTTACACTTTGCATTATTTGAGAAAAAACAATGTGACATGTGACATTTTTGAGACAAAAACTAATTCTTAACACAAAGAAATTAATATTTTACATAAGCGCCGCCTTATTTTTAATTTCGTTTGCTGATTCAATTACTCAAAAGTCTCTTCAAAAGTCAGTTTTTTTTAAAACAAACAATGAATGGGACACGGAAAATGTCTATATCTAGGACTTCACGGCTAAATTGATGACATATTAACAGGCCGACATAAGGTATTTTTTAGAATAATATATAATATATATATATATGTTTCACTACAAGATATTAAGCCATAAATTGACCGCATAATTGAGCATGCCACTCTGATATTAAAGAATTACACATCGAAATCAGATAATACGTAACTTATTGAGACATTGATAATTAATTATTAATTCTGAAACGTTTGACATGAAAGTAAGATCGTGGCTCAAAAATACCATGTTCGGATGCTTCGAATAATTGATAAATCAATACGGTCTCACATGAGAGAGACACTAAATCAATGATCATGTTTTGACGTATAGAAGCACGATTACCGCTAGATGGCGTGATAACCACCTGTCAGGCTGAACTGTCATTATCTTACAAATGGCGGATCGATTTAATAAGAACAACATTTGTTTGTTTTTAATGAATGTTTGCTGTTTCAGTCGTGGAACTGTATGTATTAGGAAAATAAAGTTAACAATAAAATTCACAAGCAGTAGAACTTATTTCACGCAAATTTATTATTTTAAGGAGATGCGATAATATCTAATGGAGCATTTATATTTTTGTAAAATTTATAGTGTGTATTAAATCTTTATAAGGTCTGCGCCTCAGATTTCCTCCTAATATGAGAAGTAATATCATTAAGTATCAGCCTACCGTGCCTGACACACGCCGTCGACTTTTTGGTGCTAAGGCAAGCCGGTGCCTCACGATGTTTTCCCTCACCGTTCGAGCGAATATTAAATGCTCACATGGAAAGTTGGTTCACAGACGGGGACCGTACCTACGACATCGGTGTCGCACGCTGTAGGCACTAGGCTACTGCTCACATTGCTACATTAATAAAATTGGATTATAAGACGTTATAATTTTAATTCCTAAATCAATATAAATCACTAGATTACCTTGACTTTTATGACATGTGCCTGACAATACAGGAGCAAGTAAGCCAGACATGCTAATCCAGCTTCAATATCAATCCTGGAACAATAGTCACCCACGCTGTCTGGCGAGTCGCAATTTTAACTAATTTACATACACAGAAACAAACTGATTCCGTAATTAAAACTTTATTACTCTTGCGTCGCTAATAACACTAGTTTTAAATAATTTAACCATCGCAAAATTATATTGTTTTATCTTTAAATTATCTTTGTATGTTATTAGTTACCTAAAAGGGTCTTTAGTTTTAAATCGGACATAGGCAAATGTAAAAAATATTTTCTGGCTTGAATACTCAAAAATAGAAACAATTTAGTCTTTTTTAAAGACCTTTACTTGAATCGTTATCTTAATGCCAGATTAAGTTTAAGCAAGAACATAACATCATTAGAAATCAAAGATATATTTTAATTTGGAAATCAGCACACACGGTCGTGTTTATCCAAACACTAACACTTTCGCTGTTATCCTTTAAAAAAACTAACATCTGATAAGACAAAGGAATTTAAATTCTAATGCCCGGTATTAAAGCACATTTTGAGTTTGTGATTGGTAGAAATTGGGCCGTTTCATCTTTTGCGAGTGGAGACCACACACGCGTCAGCATTGGCGCGTAGAAAAACAAAATACTACAGGTAGCCTTTGACGGAATCGACACACTTGAACTGACCTTCTATTAAACAGGATAGATAAATATGGTTAAAAGGAGCATCTACCCTCCTACCCCTAACCCAACAACCACGGAGAAGCACGAAGGACGCTTACACACAATTTCGTAGATTTATTTTCTATTGCACAATGCGCAAGGGCGATGAGAACTTGGAGAAACTGATCGGGTTGGTAACAGTCAAGTGAAAGACTCGTCGTCCTCGAAACTATACACTGTTATAAGAGGCGCTGGAAAGAAACCGATGAAAACAGATTATCCGGTCCAGATGTTTCCTTGCTGACCACGACGCTCATACATGAGCTCCCGACTGAAGAGAGAGAGAATGAGTAAGTGGGTATATTCAAACATCCTTTAAATCTACGGAAAATGACGTTTTATAAAGAAAAGCAAAAAAGGAAGGAATCTACTCTTCTCATCTTTCTTTCTCTTTCAAATTTAAATTGAATATCATTAATTCATTTAGGTAACACAATGTACACTTATTAACGTCAATAAAGAAATACATACTAATGCTCCTAATTTAACATTTACCTTCTTAAATCAATGGCTTAGAACGGACGAGAACAACTGGCAATAAACTCTCCGCCACTCTTTTTAATCGCCAAGTTTTTTGTTTTACAAAATGTTTGTAAGGAATGGCTGCAACCATTACTCTCTCTCTATCTTCATTTCACTTTGAACGTGAAGACACAATTAAAATTCAAAGTTAATAAAAACTAGTCGAATAGTAGTCGAATCGTATTATTATATATTCATAATTCGACTATTTATTTATAAGTTTTGCTTTGTAAATAAAAGCTAAATCAAGAAGGCAAAATTCGGATCTATTTTACTAATTCAAATGAAGTAGCCGTAAGCTTATTGATCTATGTCAACAGCATCAGTCAATATACGAACACTTGTTTAAAGTAATTAAGGTTAAATGCGATGTTAATTATATATGACTTTTTGATTTTTTTAATACAGACGCTTGGCCACAATCCAACCTGATGTTAAATGAGATGCGGCCTATTGGAGGGTACTCCTGTCCAGATGGCTATTTATTCGCCGCTTGAATGAACCCATATTAAACTGTCTAGGGAAGACTAAGGGGGGAGAGTGGAACTCCTTTGTTGTTTTTACGGGAAACGAACCAAATCGTGCAGTGTGGTACCTGGGGATATCAACAACGAAGGGGTAGGACTCCAGCGTGCTTCTAAATGGGCGTCGTTTATGTTCAAAGAGGTTCTTGCCAGTCCCTCTCGTCTGTTTTATGTCCATGCTTTGAGTTGGTAGCAGTAATTTGAGATCAATTTTGTACTTATCTATATGTATAATTTTTTTTTCAAGTATCGCAATACAACGAGGAAATGCTGCCAGCATTAAGGTGCCACAGGAACTGAACATCTAATGGTATTTCAGTTTTCTATTTATTGAAGTACATCACATCATATATTATGCATTTTCTAAGTATATGTTTATGTTACAAGCTAAAAATAAATAAATTATTATAAGCTAACATATTCTAATACATGTCAATTATGGTCAACAGGTAATTGGGTTTAGCAAAAACCTGGTGTCGGTTCAATTCCCCTATTAAATTTTCTTTCTATGTAAAATTTGCTGAACGGTTTAAATCATCGTGAGGAAACCGACATGACAATGCTTTTTGACCAAAGGGTTGATTAAATATATTGTACATATAAATATATAAACCAGCTAGATAGTTCCTATTTAATGATTTTATATCAGAAACCAGTGAAATAACAACTGCAAAACGATGCTCCATATTTGTTATTCAAAACCTTCAGCAGTCGTGCTAATAGACAATCCACACTATTTTTTTAATATCCCCAAAATAGGTAAAAAACCATCGAATTCCTCTGAGATACTAAACAAACTACTTTGTTGAATCGACCCAACAAAAACTTATTTACATTGAACATATAAATAACTGTGTAAAGGAAATTGGTTTTCTAGAACTATGTCTAGAAGATTAAGTTTTGTATTTTTGTTAGATTATTCCTTACAAAGATACTTTACCCATACGTATACAAAAAAAACAATATTGTTTCAGAGTAATTAATTTGAATATAATGTAAAGTTCGCGACAGCAGAATGCCGACAGGAAGGGGCGTGGTTCACTTTAGCGACGCTTCGAGGAAACTGATGTTAAAGGTTATATATATATATATATTTATTGGTATTACATTGTATTACATGTCTTATTTATAACCAAAAATGTAACATTTAACGTTTTTGGTTATTGTGGAATAATATTTTTTATTAATTAAATACAAGATTAGCGGAAGATTTTTCCGTGGACGGATTTTGTCTCAAACTGTTGGTCGTTTAATTTCACAGAGTGTGGTCTAGGACCACACATAAGCTTAGTAAGGGCAATTAAGTGTCAAACTGACAAGTGGTGTGAAGAGGACAAACACGGGGGCGTAGGACAGTAGCCACGAAATTAAAACTCATCCAAAAATTATCGTCTTTCATTTACATGAACGCCATATCAATCGCGTTAATTATGACGTATTACATTCAAAACTCCAAAGCGACCGTGCAAATTTCTAAGATTTTTTGAGAGTTTTATAAGTATTACCGAACCAATTTGACTTAGGGTCCTTCAAGAAAAGAGGGTATCAACTCTTAAAAGGCTGGCAACGCACTTGCGAACCTTCTGGCAGTGTGAGAGCACATGCGCATTACTTAACATCAGACACTCCTGACAGTTTGCCTCCTGTTACATAAAAAAAATGCTATAACTATACATGAAAAACTTTATCAATTAAACAATTTTGCAGCCAAATCATTTGACAATCCATCATCAAGATCTACAAACAGAGGTGAGAGATTTTGAAACCAAAATATTTAAATGTTTTGAAAAAAGTGAATAATAAGTTATTGACTCGATGAGGAAAACCGGTTACGAAGGTTCAATTGGAAAATGCAAATACAAATTCCATGTTTATTTAGTTTCTATATGTGCTAATAAATATGACGAGAATACCGCGATAAGTCATATTATGATTAATACAAATATAACTGCGCGTTAGATATACTTGGTAATAAAAAATTACGAGCGAAATTTTCCATTAATTTCATTATGTAGAGAGAATGTAGTTACAAAGCTGCATGGAAAGGACAGATATGTGTACGGATAGAGTAGTGTTAGTGGCTACAGCGCGCGACTCTGAGGTCGTAGGGTTGATCCCCGGCTGAGCACCAATGGACTTTCTACGTGCCCATTTAACTTTCGCTTGAACGGTGAAGGAAAACATCGTGAGGCTTGCATTACACCAAAAAGTCGAGGGCGCGTGTCAGGCGGCTGATAATCTACTTGCCTATAGGACAAATGTTCATGAAATATACAGAAATCTGAGGCCCAGACCTAAAAAGGTTATAGGGCCATTGATTGATTTTTATTTTTGATACAGGTAGCCTCTAACGTCTATTGTCTATTAAAGCGTCTTACAGGATTCGTTTTTCATTTACAATTCAAAGTTATTACCATTATATATATATTTTCAGTAAGTTCTGTATGAAAACATCTGCGCGTTTTTAAACCGAAAGATCAGATTTAGAACCAGTCACGTGATTTCGCCATTTATTTACAACAAACAATAATTGCTTTTTACAAAGTCAAACTATTATTTCAATTTTCAATTAGTCCTGTTAAACGGCACTCTTAAAAGAAAACGGGTTTCGTATTGAGAAGAATAGAGAAGAAACTCCATACACGTAAGTATAAAACTTCTTATTAAACTTTATAATAGTTTACGCGTGAGACATTCATACAAATAAAATCAACAGTAGCCAAGTAACTTAAGAGGCGTTTATAAATAAGTAATCTATCTATACGTGATAGATAAACATAGATGAGGCAAACAGAGGTCGCAAGACCTCCGTCAGGGAGTCGGGACCACCGATGTTTATATCAGCAAGTCAAATGAGGTGGGAATCTTGACAGTCATTCATGCAGGCATCCAGTTCCAGCAAGATATTGGATGCTATTCGGAGCTAACTAATATTTTATGGCAAGAAAAACGTTAGGTATTTCTCATGTTCGGTATTGAGACTGTAGAGGAAACGAATGAAACGACTAGATTATTAATCAATAAATTAAAAATAAATCAGTGTGGCTACAACACTTTTAGGTCTAGGACTCAGATTTCTGTATCTGTTTCATGATCATTTGTCTTATAGGCAAGTAGGTGATCAGCGTTTTGGGCTTGACACACGTGGTTGACTTTTTGGGTCAAAGGCAAGCCACCTCACGATGTTTTCCATCGTTCAAGCGATTGTAAATGAATCTAGAAAGTCCATTGGTGCACAGCCGGGGATCGAATCTACGCACACAATAACACTGCTCTAAATCAATCAATTAATCTATTTAATATTTCAATAAACTTTAAAACGTGTCTGTAAATAGTTTTTTTTATACAAATACAAAAAGGTTATTCATTTGATAACTTTGAAGTCAACGCTTAAATATGTGGGTAGTGCGACAAAATAAAAATGTGTGAAATATAAAAATACACCCACACGTTACGTGATGGGCCGAAATCTGAAATTACTTAAAAATAAGTCAATATAAAGACTCTTACTACGCAGTACTGCTTCGAAGACAACAGAAACAAATTATCTACTAAATAGTAATGTTCACACACATATATATAAATGTACCTATATATGCCAAATATGGAATGCAGAAAATGTTAATAAAAAAATATAGATTTAATATTAAACATTTTGATAGTACACATAATCCCCCATCGTTATAGGAGACGCGTTGTAGGAGTATTCTCGTAAAATTGTTCTTTTTTTTACAATTAAAAATAACACGAATTTAATAAAGTGATTTAGTTTAATTTTATAACATTTATTCAAAGTTAATCTGCGACTGACACCATCATATATACCACCTCGAAGTCAGTCGTTACACAAATGAACCTTTTTTAAGGCAGTTTTTGCCGCGATTATTGAAAGACCAGCAACGGACTTGCGAGCCTTCTGGCATTGATAATGTCACTTAACATCTCGTGAACCGATATCAAGATAAATATAATCTATTGTTACTATGAGTTATCATTCTGATCTATGTGTGTGTATATATATATCTACACTAATAAGTTTATATTATCGCTTGCTGTGTACAAAACGCTTTATCCCATTGAGAAAGAAAAAGCTTCTGCTTTACTCGAAGTCAAATTTGACAAAAGTGTGTGTTTAGTGTGTTCTTTAATAGACCTTTATAAAATATTTTCATGGCCGTTTAATTATTATTAGATTTTCAGATCTAATACTGTTCTTCCTAATATTAACCCCTCCCCAAAAGGTGAATAGACGAAATAAAAGCGTCAGCCGGAAGCGAATGGAGAAAGAAAGCCATGGATAGTGATATTTGGAAAAAGCTGAAGATGGCCTGGACCCGTGAAGGGGTTCCGATCAACGGTACTGAAGGAAGTTAGGATAAAAAAATGATTTTGAAAAGGATATTATTATTATTTATTATAATATGAACCATACGATCCATAGGACAGACAGTTTTCATCCCTTTCAAATCAATATTTACACAAACCAATAACGTACCAACGGCTAACCGTAAGATAAAGAAACGTCCAATCGATAGAGACAAAGGTCCGTTTAAACTTTCCGATCACGTAAACGCGAGACGAGAGCAATTATGGCCGATAAAGGCTTCGCTCAACGTGCATGATGTATTAAAATCACGTATTCACGACAATTAACTCAGCCATCAAATAAAAACTCTTTTGTAGCCGTCACATGATTAACTGTGTGCATTGAAAGGCATGGAACAAGATTTTAAGGTGTGCATTTAGGTTAATTAATATTTAATAACCTCTAATAGGTTTCGGATTGGTTGCAGCTGGACCAGTTAACTACTAATGTTTATTGTTTATTTTTAAAGAAAAGCATTATTTGTTGCAGTTTACCACATACATAATGCTATATCTGCAGTGTATGTTACAAACAATTAAAATACTAGTTAGTTTTGGCTTGTGACACTTACATTCTTTTTATTGTGATATTGTATCACAAAAATCAAGTTTACGGGTTTACACATATCTGACGATTTTATCGATTCTCTTAACTATAACTGCTGAACGGTAAAGATTAGCAGCAAGACTTATTATTTTTCAAACTCTAACTCAAAATAAGTTTTTTATATAGGTAGCCAAGCACACTTATCAACGTCAACGTCAGTGTTTATCAATGTTTTGGCTTTGAATATTGTCTGTGTTTTCTTTTATAATATGTGTAGCTGTAAGATTGCTTGTAAATGAATAAAAGCAACTGATAATACCGTAAATCTTTAAACCATGTGAAAATCTGAATATGGTTGAATAATTAAATGATTCGGATCGGTTTCAGCGACCAATCACGGCTCAGCTCAAACCAAAATGGCGGATATTATAATAACAACTATTTACGATTTAAACATTGTTACCGTGTCACCTTCAATATTTAATAGCAAAAGATAATTACACAAATAATTAAACACGAGATAAAGTTATGCAAATTTCTGTATTTAAATTGATATTTCATACAATTAATTTATTCAGTTTTGTTTCAACGCGCTCTTGAAGTACTTTAGTGTCAATTGTCAATTGTTTTGTTTAAACTAAAATTGGAAACTAAAATTAGTCGCAGCACTTCAGCTTTATCAAGGCATGATCTGAAAAGTGGAGCTTGTAGTTTATTGTTTATTAGAATGCCAAATCATAAAATGACCTTCACGCCCCCTGCTCGACCCACAAAACCGCTGTGGTGCGTCCAGAGAATTAGTGATTTGTCCAATTGTAGAAAATGACAGTTAGTGTCGAAAAGTTTTCATACAAATTTAGTTTTTGACGTTCTACATACACTACTGTTAAGGCATCTTGACTAAGGCCCCAGCTATCAAGGTTGAAATTTGAATAATAATAAATTAACGGAATGACATATGAATAAAAAAACAGATTGACTGCGGGTTGTGGTCTCGGGTTTATGTCCCGGTTGGAGCTAAAAACAATGTTTTAATATTTCGGTTAAAACAACAATAATAGACAACGCTGATGACAGCCGTGGTCAATTGTCAAAAACATAAGTTAATGGCGGGAATATAATCCTTTGAATATATTAAGTTTAATCTCTTTACAAGTAAAAACGAATGAGTTTCTCGTGTTGGAATAATTAGTGTCCGATTGAAAGTGTGCCTTATTTCTAAAGCCTCCGTTAGGGCTGTCCAAAGAAATACAATATTTAAATTTATTAACACACAAATTTACAATATTCTTAACCTATGTAGGTTAATGTTGTAATAATAATAATTAAAAATTTGTAAATAGAAAATTGTAAACATAAGCGATACTTATTCGTTGAGAGAGAAAATCACGCGTATTGTGGTCACCAGGCGCCAACTTAAATCTTTATTAGCGCCTGTGCACTTGAACCCCACGGCTCTAGTGATAATCTCGGGAAACTGGTCGCAATTAAAGAATAATAAGTAGTTTTTTTATTTTTAATTGAAGGAAATCTCTATAAAAAAACATCAAAGCATATCCCACATCTCAGGGGCAAAAAACATTTTACTTAAAGAAAGTGCGATTTCATAATTAATTCACCAGTATTATTCTCCAAGACGACCGTCTGTATTGCGACCGACAATGCAGGAGATATAGTACTTAATTATTTAAGCAAGTTTGAATCTTGTTTATTACCTGTTGGCAACCCTAGATAAGTGGACAAAGTTGGGCAACGGTAAAACACTTTCACGAATACAATTGATAATTACAAAGGATCGCCGATCCCGAAACATCTCGTTTGCATATGAAGCGATAGCAATCTTTACATTGACTGTTTTTATTTCGGTCCATAGACAATTATTAAGTCAATTTATATACATTTTTAATCGATGTGCTTATGTGACGACTAATACTACGCTTTAAGACTTGCCGCATAAAGAATTAAAAAAAAGGAACCTGTACAAGCTTTGCAATAGACTTGAGACTTTTGTATCTGTTTCCTTGACAATTTTAGCTCATAGCCAAAAAGGCTGTTCTACACTGTAAGGGCACTCTAATAAAATACACAAGATACCGAATAACATAAAAAATCACGGCTGCTACGTTATAAATAGCAGCTCGTTAATTACCGTCTGTAATCACATTTCGCCAAATGCGTTACGACACACATGTCCCATCCCTTCGCCGTTCTAAATTTAAATTTTTAGGCGGGAGCGTGCCTCAATAGAATCGTTCATAATTTATGGATCTTTGTTTCCTATTGCAATCGACGTATATAGATTATACAAATACTAAACTCGTATAGGTAATCATAAAGTGTTAAATCCCAGTGGCGGGAAATTTATTTGACATATCAAAATTATTCGTCAACAAGTTTATTGGTCTTTTCTTTAAGGTCTTTTCATTTATACACATTACTTAAAGATTGATGTTGGCGCCTGGTAGATAGTACCGGTGACCCCAGAGCTGGTGCTTTCCTCAACGAATAAGTATCGCGATACAGCAAGGAAATGCCAGCATTAAAGGTAGACTTTCACAGGGACCAAACTTTTTAAATTTTTTAAATTTTCTATTTATTAATTGAACGCTGAATTATTATAGTAATGTAAAATAAATATAGTAATATTAAAATGAAAAGATGTTTCTGCTAAAATGACGCGCCATTCATTATAAGATCGCATTTCATTATGTAAATCACGTTAATGAATGTTGAGATTAAAATAGACAATTCGGAGACGGTTCGGTTACTCACTGGTTACAAAGGAAATTTATTTATCTATCTATCATTAATTATATACAAAAACAATTGAACTAAACATATAGCCAAAGATGAAATACATAATATATGTATACAAAAAGGTTCAAATGTTTACGAAGGGAAAAAATTTTAATAAAATAAGTATTCTAATACCTATTTCGGCTGTGCTGTGCGATTAGAAAGTGAGGGTATGTAGGTGATGGCGTGTGGGGTGTGTTCATGATGCAGGTTTGCGCAATGGATATTCTTAATACTCTTAAGCACATTCCGCGATAAACAAGTCAAGGCTTAAAATTTGGTCGGTGTGAAAATTGGTGAGCTATTAAAATAATAAAAAAGTTTAATTAAAACGCCTGATATCATCATCATCATTAATAAAATACAGCCTCTTGTGGGCCTTAGTCTCCACAATATTTCGCCATCTCCATCTAAGTATATGTCTCTTGCGTCCAACTTCGAACCACTATTGTTTCGAGGTCCTTGACAACTCCATCCCATCATCATACTCGGTCTACCAGGTTTTCTCTTGCCCCCAGGTTGTGAGTTCAGTTACCTTGCGGTTCTGTTTTCCGCCATTCGGTTCACATGTCCCAACTTGAGCCTATTGCATTATTACTTGGATGTTGGCATCGTGAATGTTATAAGTTCTTCATTGTAGCAAATACGCCAAACGCCTAGCTTTGATATTTCTCTCGTCATTCTGTTAATTATTATCGTAGATATTCTTGCTTAGGGGGGGGGGAGAGAAAGAAGAAAAAAATAAATTTCCCCAAAGAACCCAAAAGGGGGGGGGGGGGGGGGGGGGGGGGGGGGGGGGGGGGGGGGGGGGGGGGGGGAAAAAAAAAAAAAAAAAAAAAAAAAAAACCCCATGGGGGCGGGGGGGGGGGGGGGGGGGGGGGGGGGGGGGGGGGGGGGGGGGGGGGGGGGGGGGGGGGGGGGCCCGGGGGGGGGCGCCCCGGGGGGGGGGGGCCCCGGGGGGGCCCCGGGGGGGGGGGGGGGGGGGGGGGGGGGGGGGGGGGGGGGGGGGGGGGGGGGGGGGGGGGGGGGGGGGGGGGGGGGGGGGGCCCCCCCCCGGGGGCCCCCCGCCCCCCCCCGGGGCCCCCGGGGGGGGGGGGGGGGGGGGGGGGGGGGGGGGGGGGCGCCCGCGGGGGGGGGGGGGGGGGGCCCCCCCCCCCCCCCCCCGGGGGGGGGGGGGCCCCCCCCCCCCCCCCGGGGGAGGAGGGGGGGGGGGGGGCCCCGGGGGGGGGGGGGGGGGGGGGGGAGGGGGCGACCCAAAAAAAGGGGGGGGGGGGAGGGGGGGGGGGGGGGGGGGAAAAAAAAAAAAAAAGGGGGGGGGGGGGGGGGGGGGGGGGGGAAAAAGGGAAAAATTTTGGGGGGGGGGTTGGGGGAAATCCCGGGGGAAAAAAAAATTTTTGGGGAAAAAAAAACCCCCGGGAAATAAAAAAAAAAAAACCCCCGAAAAAAAACCCCGGGTTTTTTTCCCGACCCCCAGGCCCGAAACAATATTCTTGCTTAAACGACAAGTAAGAGACGGTTCTTAACCATTGCTGTACGAGTATATGATGAACAAAGACAAAACGATCTTTTAACTATTTGTGATTTGAAGTACGTTTATCAATACACAAACAAATAAAAAAAATAAAATTTTCGCGCAGAACTATGAGGAAATCATAATGAATATTATGGACAACTTCGCTACGACTCTGGCTTATTACCACAACTGCCTTAAGACATAATTAAAGCCGTATCAAAACCTATTTCTATAAGAACCCGATCCCATATTATTGTTAAATCGATTCCCACGATTATATCAATCGAGTCGGGATAAATGGATAATTAGGACGATTACTGCCAGCTACTGTTTGCCAGAGGCTGAGATTTCTCAGGCATTTCAGACAATCAAAGGGATTAGGAATTATAAAGTATCACGTACGTCGATCGAATACGATAATCAAGCCCAAACATCACTTAATTTTAATCAATAAAATCAATATTAAATTGCAATAATAATTATAATCAGTTCTCAACCTTTTCAGGTCTGGGACTCAGATTTCTGTATCTGTTTCATGATCAATCTAATAGGCAAGTAGGCGATCAGCCTCCAGTGCCTGACACACACCGTCGACTTTTTGAGCAAGCCGGTTTCTTTATGATGTTTTCCTTCACCGTTCGAGCGAATGTTAAATGCGCACTTAGAAAGAAAGTCCATTGGTGCACAAACGGGAATCGAACCTACAAACTCAGGGACGGTATGAGAATTGCATGCTGTAGCCACTTGGCCACTTATACAAGATACATTAGGAGAAAATAATATGTCACCATGATGGCAGTGAAAGATGTCGTCACAAATAAATACATCAAATCATCAGACAAAGATATGGGTCTGCTCCATGGATAGCAGTTCAACGACTTCTTAGACAACTTCTACGACTTGGAGAATGTTTGCCTATTATTTAATCAGTTATTTCCATCGCAGCAATCATTGCGTATTTACGGCCGGTGAAAACAATCAAGTGTGTCAATCACGCTACCCCTTGATATTGCTCGCATTCTCACGATAAAAGTGATGCTATCACGCTATCAATCGGGTTCTACCGATAAATGCCCTCATCTCTTAAGAAAGGGATCTTGGTTAGTCTTGGATTTTCCATTCTTTGTGCTAACCTGTTGTTCGTAAGAAATACATCAGGAATCCGTCATGAACCCTAAAACAACGTGCCCTATTCCCGCACCGACCTTATCGATTCGATATTTGTAAAAATGTGAGGAACGTGTATGTATACTAACTTTTTCAGTATAGTAGTTTATTCTAAGAGTAGATTGTCTTTACATATAATTATTTAACAAATGTAAACAAAATATTGTAAACCTATTTAAAAAAAGAGTGAGTGTGGAGTTTCTTGCCCATTCTTCTCCACACGAAACTACCTTTTGGAAGGGGCAACTAGAATCTTCTTTGTATTTTGTTTGACGTTCAAAAGTGTCATTTTAGGTGGTCTAATTGAAATAAATGATTTGACTTTGACTTTTATACCCTCCATTGGAGGCCGAAATCCCAGCAGCAAGATTAAGGCTCATAATGTTAAAAGAGCAGAAGAGTGTTGGCCTAAGTGTGCGACGCACATCCCTGAGGTCGTAAGTTCGATCCCTGGCTTTGCACCGATGGACTTTCTGTCTATGGGCGCATTAACCACTGGCTCGGTGAAAGAAAATATAATGAGGAAACCCTTTAGACCTAAAAATTCTAAATGTTCGAGGAAAGAGAACAACCGAGGCCCAAACCTCGCTTTCTTGGATTTCCTAAAAAAGAGCGGTATGAGATGGAATAGTAGCTTATACCGTACTTTCTCTCAGAAAACCGGCGTGAAGTGATGCAATAAGTTCACCTTATTGTACTCGCGTTTCGTGCGGTGAGAGAGACTCCCGAGCCCCCCCATGAAATATGAAGGTGCAGAAAAAGAGAATCTACCCCAGGGGGTACCGCACGCGCTCGCGGTGGAGAATCCCCTCTGGGCGTCCAACACCGGGACATTCAGCACCCGGTGGTGGACGCACAGGCTGCCCTTCGTATTCTGGGGGCAACTTTTCTGCGCTCAACATCAAAAACAGTTATCGTTCTCGGGGCAAACAAAGCAACTCAACAAAGGCAGGCCCCCGTCCACGCTCGCTGTGGACTTCACAAATGTTAGGGGGCTCAATTCTAATATCAACGCAGTCCACTACCATTTAGAGACTGCGAACCGGGCCTGCCCTTCCTACAGACTCAGATTTCCTCCCGGCTGATACTTCCTACTCCTACCCGGGGTACAAATTCATTTGTGCCGCGGGCGGGAGTTTGCGTGTACGTCAGGGAGGGATATCTGTTCTCGTCGCCTCGGGAACGAGACGCTTTAAGGAAGGGACCTATCTAACCTCTGGCTGCGCGTAGACTGCGATGACCATCCGCGATTCTATGCATGCCTGTATAGGTCCCATAGCGGAAATACCGAAACTGACCGACTCATTGAGCACATCCAAATGGCTACAGATTCCCTGCTCGAAAGGGTTCCTACCGCTGAAATCGTGATACTTGGCGATTTTAACGCCCACCATGCCGATTGGCTCGGCTCAGAAACCACCGATCATGCGGGAAGATCCTTTCACGACTTTGCTTTGGCTTATGACTTGACGCAAATGGTCCCTGCGATTACGCGAATACCAGATGTGGATGGTCATAAACCCTCTTTGTTGGACCTTCTGCTGACTTCACATCCGGAGAACTACCAAGTCTCTGTTGAACCGCCATTGGGTTCATCAGATCTGTGTGGTGGGTCGACGGAGCATTGTGCCGTTCACGCGCCCTCTTCGGCCCTAGCTTCACGGGCTGTCGCCGCGTGTGGCACTATAAGTCAGCAGATTGGGATGGGATGCGGTCTTTTTTGCGTCCTACCCCTTGGGGGCCCATTTGCTTCAAATCCAGATGCCGTCGCTGAGTCTGTCGCCGAGGTGGTCCTGCAGGGTATGGAACTCTTTATTCCATTCTCTGCGGTGCCGGTCGGTGGCAAGTCCCAGCCTTGGTTTAGCGTTCCTGCAAAGCGGCTTTGCGCCGTAAGCGTGAATGCTTTAAAGCCTGGGCAGAAGCGGTGACATCCTGTGATGTGACTATCGGCGAACGTAAAAACAATACAATTCAGCCTCCAGGTCCTTCAAGCGAGAAATCGCTAAAGCAAAGTCAGAGCACATTGCCAGATTTGGTGAGAAATTGGCCCACCTCCCTTCGGGAACTCGAGCCTTCTGGTCTCTTGCCAAAGCTGTCCAAGGGAATTTCTGTCAGCCCTCAATTCCACCACTGCATAGGAGGATGACTCACTTGCCCATACCGCGAAAGAGAAGGCCGATCTTCTAGGCTGTCTCTTTGCGTCGAACTCCACTTTGGATGATCAAGGGAAGGAACCACCGACATTATTGCGGTGTGATACTACGATGCCCGAAGTTATATTCCGGCAACGTGCTATCCGTAAAGCTTTGTCTTCCTTGGACATCCATAAGTCGAGCGGCCTGCCTGATGGCATCCCTCCAATTGTGCTGCGTACTTGTGCTCCTGAGGTTGGCTCGGTCCTAACGCGCCTTTTCCGGTACCTTTACACGCTCGGCACTGTTCCGAAGTGCTGGAAGATCGCTTCGATACATCCGATCCCTAAAAAAGGCGATCGCTCTGATCCGTCCAACTATCGCCCAATAGCTATAACCTCCTTGTTCTCCAAAATAATGGAAACCATTATTAACAGCCAGCTCTTGAGGTATCTAGAGGGCCACCAGCTGATTAGCGATTCTCAGTACGGCTTCCGTCGTGGTCGCTCGGCTGGTGACCTCCTTGTATACCTTACACATAGGTGGGCAGAGGCAATTGAGTCCAGGAGGGGAGGCGCTGGCGGTAAGTTTGGACATAGCGAAAGCCTTCGATCGGGTGTGGCACAGAGCACTGCTCTCGAAGCTTCCAGCCTATGGGCTCCCTGAGAAATTATGCAACTGGATTTCCAGCTTTCTCGCTGATCGGAGCATCAAAGTCGTCATCGACGGAGCATGCTCCGACCTGAAACCTGTGAATGCTGGTGTCCCACAAGGCTGTGTCCTATCCCCGACCCTGTTTATTCTGCATATCAATGATATGTTGCAGCTTAGCAACATTCATTGCTATGCGGACGACAGCACTGGGGGATAGTAGGGGGGATACTTTTTACACTGGCCGGGCAGGTATCTCTCGGGCTGTTGTCGATGAGTACCGGAACAAACTTGTGTCTGAAGTCGAAACTCTTCTACGTGGAGTCTCGGACTGGGGTAGACTAAATCTAGTCCAATTTAACCCCAAGAAGACACAAGTATGCGCGTTTTCCGCTAAAAAAACTCCCTTTGTCGCTACTCCCCTCTTTGAAGACACTCTCCTTAAAGCCTCAGCTAGCATCGGAATACTGGGCGTTGACATATCGAATAACGTTCAGTTTCGCGGTCATCTGGAAGGAAAGGCTAAATTAGCCTCCAAAAAGCTTGGTGTGCTCAGCAAGGCGAGACGGTACTTCACTCCGGGCCACCGCTTGCAACTATATAAAGCGCAAATTCGGCCCCATATGGAGTACTGCTCTCACCTCTGGGCGGGAGCTCCCCAGTACCAGCTCCTTCCACTTGACCGTATTCAACGAAGAGCGCGGCGGTTCGAATCGTCGACGACCAGTCACTTTCCGTGCGGCTTGATCCCTTGGCGTTGCGTAGAGATGTGGGATCTCTCTGCATCTTCTACCGCATTTACCATGGAGAGTGTTCAGAGGAGTTGTTCGGTCTAATACCTGCAGCTGAGTTTCATCATCGGACGTCAAGGCAAAATACAAAATACCATCCGTATCACCTCGACGTCCGTCGTTCCACAACAGAGCGTTTTCTAAGGCAGTTTTTGCCGCGCACCACCACTATGTGGAACCAGCTGCCCACAGAAGTATTTCCGAACCAATTCGACTTAGGGTCCTTCAAGAAAAGAGCGTACCAATTCCTGAAAGGCCGGCAACGCACTTGCGAGCCTTCTGGCATTGTGAGTGTCCATGGGCGGCGGTATCACTTAACATCAGGTGAGCCTCCTGCCCGTTTGCCTCCTATTACATAAAAAAAAAAAAAAAACTTACGTATCCCTGAGTAAGATTCATCTAATTTATTTCCAAAATATATCGTGCGAATCCGCTAGTCAAAGTGATGAATGATGATGTACCTAGTGATAAAATAATATAAGAATTGACTACGATGATATGATTGATGTATATATAACTGCTATGTAAAATTCTAACATTTTAATTATGTAAGACAAATTAACACGCCATTATGTGTGGCGGAATATGCGAAGTTTAGATTGTACCACCATCATATTTTTGTACCATATTCTTGCAAATAAAATATACATTGTTAACAAGTTAAATTAAAAGATTTAAACGTTAAGTTGAAAAGAAAACGTCAATATTTGAATGGTCTTGTAAGTTAGTCTACTTATTGCAACTTACAAGTTATTATATTATAACCCCATTATTCAACAAGTCACTTTGTTTTGTAAGACATTATGCTCTAAGCTAACATAAACTAGGTTTTCATTATGGATGTAGGATAAATAGCATAGATTAGTTCTACCCTTTATGGATAGAATTAACTTTCCTTAGTGTCAGATTTAATTTCGAGCTGTGCCTTGATGCATCAGTCAACACAAACAGTTTTAAATACGTTTTGTATTGTCTACCTGCGTGTTCAGTCTTTGTCAGATCAAACGAGATAATACCTGTAATTTTATCGTATCCAAATTAAACAGTAGTAAAAATTTGTAGTTATATTAAAGAACCCAATGGATAGAATCAATGTAATCACATATAAGTTATTCATTAAATTAATATATGCAACATAGTAATAATAATTTTAAAGTTTAAAAGTTTGGTCGCTGTGGCAGTTCCTTTAACGCTGGCATTTCCTCGTATTGCGATTCTTATTCGTTGAGTGAGGAAAGCATCAGCTCTGGGGTCCCGGTACTATCTACCGGGCGCCAACTTAAATTTTTAATTAGTCTCTACAAAACAAAATCAAATTTGGAGGAAAGAAGTTTATTATTTGTTGTTGAAAATAAACATCCTATATTTCTCTGTTATATCTTATAAAGCTTATATCAACAAAATTAAGTTAATTAATTATGGTTACGGTGTGCGAACAAACTGAACGGCTCGGCGTTCATTGATCTCTGAATGAATTAATATCGTTCACCGATTGATATTCTGATACTCTGTGCCGGCGTCATAATTAGTGGATAGCGGGCAGGTCGCATGATAACTAGTCTTAATAGTTATAATGAGTGGAGGAAACGCCATCTTGCTTTGAGACGGGAAAGTGGGCAATTAGAATCCGCTTCTTATAATCACGATATGCAGAACTCGAATTGCCATTTCTTCTGCAAATATTATTTATAATCTGTGTTCATACAGCATTTTTCAAGAAGAAAATTGTAGTTATTGATAGTACTAACAAACATATTTGTTTGTGTAACAAAATTAAGAATGTTTCAAATTTTAAAACAAGGACTTTCTGTTATTGCGTTAAGGAAAAAAATTAAAAAATGCATTTTCCTATGATAACAATATGAAGATATAGAAAATGTTTGTACAGACAAAATACAAACAAATTAAGATCTTTACTAAGATTTAAGAGGAACTAAAATTGTTGCAAACCTACATATATACTTTAATCAATGTATACATATATACAATAATTGATGTATATTTTTTGTCAATAAATAAATACTTTTTTCTAATTAAATATTTATGTTAGAGCTTGGTAGATCGCTCAAGGAATAAGTATAGCAAAGGTACAGGGACCAAACTTTTTTAATATTACATATATAATATTTAATAATTATTACTATCAAAAATATTTGTGTGTTGTAAATAATCGTATTTATTTCATATAAACGCTTATTACCGCTCTTACTTTCCAATTACATTAAAAGAGGTTTAAATTATTCGTCTTTAATTCGCAAAACTATTTACTCGAAGCAATGATCCTTCACCGGCTACATACTTCAGCTGCCCTAATATACACCTGTCCTGACAGACCGCTTTTATTTCCTCAAGCGTTTTACTACTCCGCCAACGACCATCCTAATATGATCCCTGAAAATTCTTTATCCTACCCTCGTTTACCCTGTTTTATTGAACTGCAGAAGGGTGGGGTAGGTCACGTTACGCTGAACGTTAGTTTTAGTGCTAGTAAATAGTGAAGAGGTTAATTTGATGTGTTCGAGGCTTGTGTTTATGTGTGGTAGCTAGATTGAATGACGTGTAATCATTCTTACAGGCTCACATGTGTCTCATAAGGTGTGATACATATATCATATATATCTCCTGTATGTTAATAGGGTAAGTATTGGATTTGACCAATAGATAAGATTAGATAGATTCGATTTGGTGGGTAAAACATATCTAAGTGTGGGCCACATATTTTTTAGTTTATTTTTGCTCTCAAACATCACACATGTTACAAGGAGGACAATCAGATACTTATAAAAATAATAATATCCTAGTGATACGTGTGAAAATTGCATTGAAGGAGTCGCATAGGTCCGCTAAGCATCCGCGATTATACACTGTAATTACATAATTATGTAGGAATACAGAAAATAATAATAATAGCAAATAATTAACACAGCAAGTTTTATAAAATGGCTCGGAGAAAAGTATCCATCTAGTTGCTGAAAATGTCCCCCGAGTCAATTATCATCACTTTTTTTATTGTAAATATCTGCGACAATTAAACTAAAACAAACCCTTGTGTCTCTGACACCCTAAATCAGTGTTTTCCAATATTTCTTATGCCCTACCATAGCCTTTCTAAAATTGTTAATTATATACATAATTTAATTGTTCACTTAAGAAACTTAAATGATAGGTTTTAGGAAGAAATCACTAGGAAACTGATAACGAAACACAGTAAGTAAATTTTCTAAATATAATGAAAATCGTCGAGTCCATGTTCGAATTACCCCCTTTACAATCAAATTGCCCCCCCGTGAGGCTTGGGACCCACGATAAACTGCTAAATACTTAATAATAGATCACGGAACGAAATATTTTTCAACTTATCCAGCGAAGATTACGAACTTTAGAATGCATATAAAGTAATTGTACATCGCAACATAATTAATGATTAAAGTGTCAGATATCAGTTTGTATCAGATTTCTAGAACGTCTCAAGGGAAACCTACCAACAGCGACCACCTAATCAATGCCATATCAAACTTTCAATAATATTTCTTTAATGAAAAACGATTTTTATGAATTTTTATGAATTTTTAATTATTTACCTAATTTTACTCATTGCACAATTTTAAACCATCACCCAGGCGCACAGGCTTGCCGAAGACTGGGGACAGTGACCTTCAGAAATGAAGAGTACGACTGAAGTAGCACTTTTTAGGTTTATTACCGCCTGCAAATAATTTTGCGCGATTAGGCAGCCCAAAAGATTGAGGCTTTTTATCCCCAATAATATACCATGAGAACCTACATTTCCCTTCAAAAGAAAATTTGTATCACGGATTACAAAACTTGTAGTGATGCATATCAAATCAGACGTCTCAAGTTGCCACAAATCAATATTTAATCCCCTCTTAATATCAATTTTCAAGGCAAAGAATTGTAGGGACTGTATAAAACTGAATTCTATCACTCCTTTACTGTGCAAAGTGTGCTTTGGAACTCCTTACCTCTTGATATCAGACGAGCTCAGTCTTTAAATTCATTCAAGAATCTTTTTGGGCATTTCTCTTCTGCGTCATGCCATAAAAATAATATAACATTTTTTAGTGTAAAAGGTACATTCAGATTGATAAATTATTATGTTATTAAATTATATAGTAGTCATAATGAAATCTTTAATTGCACTTGAACCACAAGCCCAAGATTTTCTACTCCAAAGGGAACAATTTTCTATTTTTATTATTATTATTACTATGTAGGTTAAGAATATTGTAAATACTGTATATTTGTGTATAAAGTCTATTTAACAGCCAATATTGTGCTTGTGAGGCTCAGACGCTGAAGATAAATATTAATTTTGAGTGAAATATTCGTACAAAAGCGGCCATTAAGCGCTTAGTCTCATGGGCGGAGCGGAATGATTGATAGTACTACGATGCAGATGTGGATAATTATAAAACGCATCTTTCCTTCATTCTCGGTCATAGATTGAACGAGTATTTCGTTCATCTGCGAATTCCTGTGTTATATGTCTCAGCCCAAACAAAAATAACATTCACATTTTATATGGCAAAAATGTGGAAAAAGTTTTGGGTTTATGGTATGGGTTATCAATGTATTCGAGAGCAGTGATATCCTAGTGGCTTCCGAACCTAGTGTTTCCGTCATGAACCCGGCTTGTTATCCTAATAACTTACTTCCTTCAGTACCGTTGATCGGAACCCCTTTACGGATAAAGGCCTCCTCCAGCATTTTCCAAATATCTATCTATGGCTTTCTTTCTCCATTCGCTTCCTGCTAACGCTTCTATTTTTTCTATACGCCTTATTTTAGGGCTCCTTCTTTCCTTTGGTCCTTTCAATATAATTGTCTTTAAAGTCCATCTTTTATCTAGGCATCTTTAGTTTTTATTTTTCGTCCCATTTTTCATTGTTTGAAATTTTTGTTTGATGTTGAATCAATCGATGGATAAATGTTAAATAAATTCAAAAAATATAATCTATCAATTCCGTAAACACTTTATAATTTGCGTTTATAAATTAAATGGCTTATAGCATGCGGGCGGAAGACGATTGCGTTAAACAATGATAACATTAAATGAAATAATCATTAAAAACATGCTTAAGCCGAACCAAGTTAGAATGTTATGAACTATGAGTTTCGTTTGTTATTGATTGGTCAATTTTCTACTCCAATCTGTCACGTCATTCCGTTTGACCAATCACAACGAGTCGAGCTATCGTTTTTCGTTCTATATAAAACTCCGTCTTTCTTCTACCATAGTCGATATTCAGTCCCTACCTAAGTACCTTCTGTCTAAGTACCTTCTGGCTATTACATAATTAACTAACCTAACAACATCTTATAGTGACCATATTAATATTAAAAATCTTTTATGATTTAAGCAAATACATTGTCTTGGTCATCGCATGGAAACAAAGTAATTAATGTTATATTAAATTACATTGCGTAGTGTTATTGCTTCAAATTCAGGCTATTCTATTGGTGACGAAGTTATAAGGAGTCAAAAATGGCCTGAACTGCTTCGAGAAAAGGATGGCCGAGCTGCTTTTTTGTACGACTTGACTTGCTTAGCTGAAGGCTTACCAAGGTTTTAGTGTTTTTCTTATTAATTAAATAATAATTAAAAATAATTTTTTAAAAATGTTTGCGGATAAATCCTTAAAACCAAAAGATATGATTTAAAAGGTGCAATTAAAATATTTTGGTCAAGAAAAAATATTAAAGTGTTGATAGTAAGTTGATACTGTAAGTTGATCTGTCTGCGTCACACAAATCAGTCCACGCCAGGGGTTGTGAACATCTTCTGGGACCAATACTAGACTTATTGTAATTTGTAGTATTGATTGGTGAAAATACTTGTCTATCAGAAATTTTACCGTTTTTATTTACAATATTATCGTATTGTTTTTGGAAGACATTTATTGTGCGATTAAAAATAATAAAGTACACTGCCACAAATACCAAACCTTTTAAATTTGTCTTATTTTTCTATTTATCCATTTTTCATTATTATTAAAGGTAGGTTATGAATATAGTAAATATTGTATATTTGTGTGTCAACATTAATATATTTCTAATAAATTTTACGATGAGTGCAAAGATTAATTTCACAAAACTTTTTTTTGAGACATTACATTTTTATGGTGTTGAGCAGAGCCGTGTTGGCTTAGTGGCACGCTGAGGGCGAATCTCATCCCTGAGGTCATAAGTTCGAGCCCCGGCTGTGCACCAATGGACTTCCTAATGCGCATTTATCATTGGCTCAAACGGTGAAGGAAAACATCGTGAGGAAACCGGCTTGCATTAGACCCAACCCGACGGCGTGTGTCAGGCACAGTTGGCTGATAACCGACTTGCCTATAAGACACATCATGTAACAGATTCAGAAATCAGAAGCCCAGACTTAAAAAGATTGTCACTGATTTATTTTTAAAATGAATTCTAAACGTGACAACCCCTGGCCATCCTTTCCCTAACTAAAGGTTGGCAACCCCTGTCCGAAGACAGTCGCAGTCTTTTAATTAAGGTTAGACGTGCAACGATTCTAATATCGGAACGCGATTATAATTTTCATATGTCTTCGCGAAGTCCTAGAGCTGCTTCTTGATACCAGTCTCGTTTTACATAACTATTTCTATTTATTTAATACGAGAAACATATTGATTATATATATCAACAAGAAACTCGGCAGCAAACGCAGCCCGGGCATACAACGACCACTATTCGCTGAATATGCTTAAGGAGTATTAAGAATGTCATATCATGCATCATGAGCACACCCCACACACCATCACAAACATACCCCCAGTTTTACACCATCACACAGCACAGCCAAGTGAGGTATTACGTGTTTAATAATTTTTATAGATTTTTTTCCTTTTTTAAATGTTTTAACCTTTTTGTATGTATTCCACCTTTGGCTATATGTTTAGATATAATTGATTTTTATTATAATATATATAATTTATGTTAGCTTACAAAATACTCTGGAATTAAAGGAATTAAACACTAAAATCAATGTAAATATGTCAATACTAAATAGTTTCTCTTGAATGAATCATCGTTTAGGAATCACGAATCTAATTCACACCCCATGTACACAGACCATGTATAGTCATAACATAGATTAAATTAAAATTGCCAAGTGACGTATTGTTTGACAGTTAACAAAACGATGACGCATTTCGCTTGACTGTGATCCAATCACAGATACGCGACACGATGCGTCGTTCCGTTTCAAGTACATACTTCTTTATTAATTATTACTTTTTATTATAAGATTTACACGTCGAACAGTTATATATTTCAACGAAAACGTGTAACGTTAACGTGTCTAGTTTCGAAAGCCAAATCTAAAATTGTGAGACTCTTTAATTCATTGAACATAACATAGTAATCGTACCAAAAGGATGCTAAATATAAAATAATTATGTAGGATAGGAGGGCAATTAAATGCCATTTTTATGTGACAACAATGGTGACAATATAAGTATATATTTCATAGTATGTACTGTCTAGATATTTGATTTATAATTTAAAACGCCGCCTCATTATGCAAGAATCTAATAACAGAACAGCGACTTTTGATCATAAGAGCCACAGAATCGTCCATTAGATTGTCTAATGGTGGTTTAATTATACATATCTAGCACAAGTCAGCATCGAAATTTAAAGGCCAAGTTAACGACTGATTAAAAACAATAGGGCAGTTAAAGGCCTCTTTAGGTTCTGATTAAATCTATGGTGAACTTATTACTTAAGTAACTTATAACAATGAATAATTATCTTGGGCCGTAGCACGATGTTCCTAAAGCTTTTTAAGTAAATATACTTTTAAATGCAAAAAGGATATTATTTTGTTAGTTTTTTTGTAATGTCTTATAAAACTGTAATACATTGCTCTATTGTCAATAGTTTCGGAGAACAATATATAGGAATTTTTATTGGGCTGGGGTTACACTATCGTAATTTCATACATTCCTATGTTCATAAGGGATAACGTAGGATTCTAATGGTGAAAGAATTTTTGAAATCGGTCCGATAGTTTTGGAGCCATACAAAAAATATAATTCTTCATCTTGATGATATTCTGTCAAATGTTTGATGAAATCTTGACTCTTCTGGAAAAGAAGTACATATGTAATTTATAGTTAATCTAGGTAGATTGCGTAGTTAATTAAGTTCCCGAATTTACCCTGAGGTCGCACGGTACCAAAAGGTTTTCTTTTTTATTCTATAGAAACGTGTTTGGCACAAACGGCTCACTTATGAAGTAGAATAATTCAGTTTGTCATATCAGGTAATGATCTTTCTTTAATATAAGTTTATTCTTTAGTAGGAATAGCTAGCATACTATATAAAACAAGGCCAAATCATTTTTTTAATATAATCCGCGCATACACGTCAACATCAACAAAAAACTCAAACGTAGACTTTTTTGTTAGAATCGAAAATAAAAAATTCAGTTAGCGTATAACTTCATGTCTTGGGAAAGTGACAGTAAGGAAATAACAAAACCGTTATTAACTGACAATTTAATCAGTATTAGAAAAATGCGATATTATTGCTATAGGGAAGGTATAGAATTAATTATTGCATGCGGGGCCCGCGCTATGCGAAACGGCTTTTAATCAATTATAGACTTAAATAGTCTGTAATTAAAGTTTAGTTTACGAACTCATCAATTAATTGGATATAATATTGGTAATGTAATGTTTCAATAATTGCTAGGGGTATCGATATTGTTTAACACAACATTTTTATTGTCTTCCGAAATTAATAACTAATTATTACATAGGTTTTGCATGTTATTTACGAAAGGAAAAATTATTAAATACGCAATACCTAATTCGGCTGTTCTGTGTGATGGTGTGAAAGTGAGGGTATGTACGTAGGGTGTGCTCATGATGCAGGTGATTAAGCGCTATGGATATTCTTAATACTCCTTTTATCCGCCATAGCTTAAACAAGTAAAGGATTGAATATTGGTCATTATATGTCCGGTCTGCGCGTACCTATATATAATATAAGTGATGTACGTGTATGTGGGGTATATATTAAAATAGTGATTTGGCATTGTTTTAGTATCTATTCCTACTAAATTACAAACTTATAAATAGATGAATTCACTTTTTTCTTTTTTTTATAGCATAGGTGGGCAAACGACACCTAATAGGGCAGTCATCGCAGCCCATGGTCACCCATTTTTAGTGGAAGCGTTGCCGACCTTTGAGGGAGAAGTAAACTCTTATAAAATTACTATTAAAAAGGAAATAATATTCATAAATACTTTGTCCTGACGAGTTCAGTGTAGTTTAATATGAAACGGCCAAGCTTGGATATTAAATTACATCATAACTACATTTTAATCCAATATTTTCCGTTGTGCAGGTAGATTATAATTTATTGGATTCTAACGATAAGGTTTCATTGCTCTGATTTGTAATAATGTATGTTTGTTATTTTATATTATAGTATTTTATTTAGTAAGACAAGAAGCCTTATAGGGCGTGTACCTGGCTTTTATACCTAACTTAATGTTTCTTTAAGGATACGTTTTTCCGTGGACCGTTTTGAATGATTTGGATTTCTTTTGAAAGCAGGGTTTTGTAATCAGATAAATAGTTTTCGGGATGTTAACTGAATAGTCTCAAAAATAATCTACAATTTGCGTTGCCGTTGCCGTCT